>NCKV01001202.1:0-11215 GCA_003675905.2 Leptotrombidium deliense
TGTATACTTTTCATTACAATTTGAATTGTAAGTTTTGAAGCATTGCCAACAATCGCGTTGCGGACTACAACTTGGTGCACATCGAACAGTTGTGTTACATTCAATTGCATCACTCAATTCATTGTCTGACATGCTGAGTGATGCAAAATTTCTCATTTCAACTTCAGTTGAAGATGAGGGCGAAAAGGTTGTTGAAGTCGGCGTGGGAGTCAGAGACGTTTGAGAGAGTCGTCGGTGTTTTATTTTCACACGAATTGCCGGCCGATGTCTCAAGCGAGGCACGTTTGACGTGCCACTTGTTGGCCGCTTTTTGTTTCCTCGCATTTTTGGAACTCTGCGCGGCGTTTCGCTAGGCGAAGTCAGTCCACTGAAAGAAGTACTCGAACCACTTTGTAAACAACCATAAAGTGTCGATTTTGGCATTATTTCTCGCTTCTAAATCACTCTTTCAATATTGCACCTCTTCAAAAAATGTATTTCAAAAGTTATCGACAGTTGCAAAGAAACATGATAACAACACTCATGTAAAGAGATAAATAAACATTGTTAGTTGAGCAGATGTGAACCTTTTCTTGTGAGAAAATGATTTTCACACTGGAATCATTGATCACTTTTCAATTTTTAGAAACTGCGGTTGAACAAATACTGCAATTGGTGAAGTTATTAATCAGTCGCGACTTCAGCGGATTTCCATTTCACAAGCAAAACGGTTTTTGAATATTAAAAATGAATGAACCTTGAAGATAAAACATTGCACAAAAATGGAAACAAATTCCGGGAAACGAAGGTAATCATTGAGAAACGTTATCCTTCTATTTTACCAAAACTGATACACTATTCGCACAGTTATGTAAGCAAAGGCGAGAGACACGTTTTACAGACAAAATCCGACTTCAATCTCATCTCGAAACTCATCAAAACGTGAATTAATATATTTTGTCGATCGAAATGTTGAACGCAACAAGTGTGCGTTGAAACACAGAGTACTTTCAAATGCGTGATGAACACTGTTTCAATTTTCACACTTTTCACACCTCAGTGGAATGCGAGATTTATAAGTTCACTTGTTTACATTCGAACAAACAATGCATTTCATTTATCCAATCGTATTTCACACGTTACAACACTATTACAATAGACTGAAAATTTCGCACACTCATTTCTTCAGAAACAGTTTTATTGAACAAAAATGAATAATGAAAGCACATCGCGAACGTTGTGCCAAAAGAACAAGCACATAATTCGTGTAACATCACATTATAGCCGCTGTTTTATTTATCTAGTTTGCAAATGTAGTAAAAAAGCTTTTTCAAACATTCATAATTATTGATGTATGTGTCACCAGGCAACTGTTACACCGAAACTGGTAACCAAGCCTGAGCACCACAATCAAAACGCGTTCACGCTATAAAGGCGATATAAACAACAACGCATCAGCTGTGCTGTAAGCTTTATGATATTTCCGGTTCATCTTTGGTTAGCAGTAAACAATTCAAATGATTGTGGTAAGCAAATCGTTTTCAGTTATCGATCTTATTGATTTCATTTAAATCGATTTCGTTCCGCATTTCGATTTTAATGAATCTTTACGACCTTTTTTGTCTTTTAAATCAATACTTTAAAAAATTTATGAAACAATGAATGTGAATATGTGCCATCGAATGACGTGGGTATAATATTTAAAATTAATGTTCACCATACGCGCATTTAAATTAATGAGTTTTCTATTATTCATTTTCATTACGTTTTTCGAATGAAGTGTAACATACAATATTTACTGTTTAAACATACACACGAATTGTGTACAGTATGTTAAAATAAACGTGCGAATATTTGCATAAATTGAGAAATGAGACTGAGATTGGTTTACATTGCTCGTGATTTGAATAGAAAATACATTTTGAATTGAATTGCATTTATTTATTTTGTTGCTTTCGCAACTCTATCCAATTTTATACAATGCAGTCGCGTGTTTCTTCGCAATTGTTTTCGGCGCACTTTAATGTGTTTGAAGAAGAAGAAGATTTTTTTGTTTCTATCAATTCTAATTCATTTTCTTTTTTCGCTTGAGCCAAAATTGTAATTGAAGGAGAAATTGTTGCTGCATTGTATACAAGTAATGAAACGAAAAATTAAACATTGCTAAAGCTTCGATGTTGTGTGCTTTTGAATCACTATTTATATTTCTGTTATTATTATTCAACGTTATTTTTGTTTTTCAATATTGTTTCGTTTTAGTCAATAATAATTTTGCACGAAAAATTGCAACCAATTTTCTTCGCGATTTCATTTTGATCGATCATTTGCTAAAATCGTTCATCTGTGTTTCATATTGAAAATTTTTGAAACAATCTTTTGTTGGACAACACAATGATTTATATTTGAAAAAATATCAATTTTTGTGAAAAAGAAGCAGATAGAACTCGATTGATTGTGACAGTCAATTAAGTTGTTTTCCATCAAAAAAGTAGACGTATATAAAAATAATGTGATACTAGTTTACAATAGAATATAGAATATAAATAATTCAATTAATAAAAAAGCATTTCTTTAGCGATTTAATTTGTTATGAAAATGTGTTTTCATATCTTTATTATTCTCTTTATGAAACATTATACAATAGACTCAAAACAGAGTACAGATGAAGAAGCACATAAGAACCGTTTTATTAGGTGTCGTTTGTAATAAGTGATAGTAAAAATTGGTCGATAAAGATGGTAGTTAATGTAATTGACATCAGTGTATTGCTGAGAAAGTATTGCAAGTAAAGAGACGAAAAGACGATACGAAGTTCAAGAAAAAATACTTCGAAAAAATGATGTAAATGCGATGCTTTGAGATAAGAGTCACTGATCTTATTAATCAATGAACGAGTGATATATGCCTCATGAGATATCTGAAAAGTATCAACTGCAGTGTCACTCAGCGTCATTTCATCTTAAGCATAGAACAGTGATCGAAAGAAAGTTGAAGAAAAAAGAAAACAAATTCGACTCATTTCCCAAACGTAAGATATTTGATTCGTTCGCGAAATGTTACATTTACTTTGAATCATTTTCGCAGTCATTGAACAGAAAAACAATTAATATTTGTTCACAGATGAAGCACTAATACTGAACAAGTTATCATGCTCTGTGCGCTTTGATCCTTGCCTGACTGCAACATTTAATTTACTCTGTTTACCATTTGATGAAATGATGATTGCTTGTGTCGTTTGCTCAGAGATAAAACGGAACATTGAAAACTGTGAAGAATTAATAATGTTGTGCGAACATTCACTGGATATAAGGTATATATACATGAAAGTATGTTCTTACAAAAAGCAAAGTGCATAAAGAAGAAGAATAAGATGAAGAGAAGAAGAATATAAGTGCTCTTCAAATAAAGTGGTCGCAGACCATTACTTTGGAATGAACACATTCATTGTTCGCTAAATGTGAACTTCAGCAGCGATGAATCAGTTCAATTTACATTTAAAGTATCGTAATAAGTTTCAGCGAATATTACCTCATGTGCCATCTAAATGTACTCATTCAAAATTATTGTGAATATTAAGCGCGAATCGTTCAAACTAAATGTGTAATTTAAGTTAAGCTTCACGAAAATATTGCATTAATATAAAACTCGTGTTTTATTGGAACCGACGAAATTGCGTTCGCAAGCCTCAAAGAATATTTTGCGATTTACTAGAAAAATACACGTGGGAGTAAAAAGTATGAGACTACTTTCGAGTTGCTTTTTTAGTAGTCTCGATGTTACCGAAGAATGATAAAACTCATCAAATCTCAAAAGTAATTTCACATTCTTTGAACATTACACAATCTTTGCAATCATCGTTTCAGTCAAATTGAAATCTTAAAAGCAATTTCAGATCAAAATCATTCGGATGATTTCAACATCTCCATTAAGAGCTGAAATATCGGAAACATATGAAACGATTCATCCACTGATTTCCATTTAATTGTCCGATTTTGAAGAAGAAGAAGTCTCAATGAATAGACGTAATGTTGAGTGTTCTCAGACATTCTTCACTGAATTTGTCTCAATGGAGAGTCTCAATTGTTTGCATTCCAGTCGCCACGAAAAGTAAGAAAGTCACATAAACGAACCAAAAATTTTCCGACATACACACAATGTGCAGTAAAGCTCGTGAGTGAGTAACGACTCAGTGGGTGAATAGCGACTCTTTATTTTGTGACCGTGAGTGAGTGAAAGGATATGATAAATTTCAACAGGAAGCGATAATTAGGGTTAACGATATGGCGAAATTGAGCAACAATGAATGAACAGTGACTAACTTTTTTTGTAAAAGATTGACGGCGAGTCGTTGTCCATTTGAATGTTTACTGTGAAGCAATCTCACTCACAAAATAACACGTCTGCTGTGTATTGATTTCACAATTGAACGATTATTTTCAGATAAAAAACTTGTTGTAAAAAAGTTCTACTCGTACAATTGTCAATGTGATCCAACAATTTTTCATTAATTCTTTTGAGTTACTCTATTTCTGTTCATCTCTCAATTGTAAATGAAGAATGAGAGTAAAAAAGAAATCTCGGAGGTAAGTAAAGATTTGCAGAACATTTCTCTATCTCAGTTGAGCATATTAGGATACATGTATGTACATAATAAAAGTATTTGATCCCAACAGAAATCTGTGCATTGAAAATTGATGTGGATTAAACTCATCATCTGCTGTCATTTGTTTGTTGGAAGTTAGCAATTTCAGTCGTAATATTGAATGTGATGATTGATTACATATCAACGTTTTTTGCTCACTTCACCGAGAAGCACAACACATTCATTACATGTGTGACTTAAACAGAGAATAGCGTTATAACTTATAACACCTTCCCACAGCTATGTGCTTGACTCTGATAGTACAGTTGACTCAGTATTGTATGTCGAGCACATTTGTTGGCGGCAAATAAGAGCGCACAAAAAATAAGAGGCAATTATTTAGAGATGTAAAGCTTATTGTTTGCGAGCCGTTACGAATCGCACATAAATCACACGTATTTTTTCTTTCATTGAACGCAATTCAACGTGAACTGTAAGCCGAATGCACTGCGAAACGATTCGTAATGAAAAAGCGCAGTTAATAAAAATGTGAGAAAAATGAAAATGTCAACGAACCTATACGACGGTCGCAGGGGAAATCTTGAGATTCCTGGTTCATCACATTCATCCACTGACAGAGATTGACTGTCTTGAGGTCCAGTGATGCCCATATTGACTGCGTCCAAATGGTTCACCACATCGTCCACGTCCTCCGACTCGTCTATGATTATTGTTGGCACTGAAAGGCTCGGCACACACTTGGTGCTCGTCGGAGTGTTTGTCGGCGTTTGAGGCAGTGTCGGCGACGTACAAGTGGTCACTGTTATTGACGTTCCGGTGATCACTTTCGTAGTCAGCTTACGAATCGGTCGCCGGTTATTTGTTTTTGAAGTTTGACTTTCCATTGTTTTTCTTTCTAATTTCACTTTGAATTCAATAACATTTCAAGCCTGAAAAAAATTAATTAAATATTTTAGATGACACTACCATTCACTTCAAACTTCAACGTGTTTTACACTTGAAAATGTGTTTAAACTGTTAAATCGTTAAAAACATGCATCACAATCATTCAAAGCGAACATCTGTCGTAATGCTGAATAAATTGATTCCGCAATACTAGCGAATTTAAATGAACATTCAGAAAATAGTTGAGTAAAGCTGTTTAAACTTGATTTTGAATCATGATTTTTGTAATTCAGAATCACTGCGGTTTTTGAATTAAAATATTTTCAAAGTCGTTTCGAAAGGGTCACCTTTCTTCATCAGTTCGCCAAAAACTAAGTTAACAGTTGTGAATAATTCACATTTGTTCAACATTGTTTCGAGGAATCGAAGCAGTTGAAGCAACAACAAATAATATTTATAAAACTTTGAATTACACGGTTGAGTTTGAGAAATAGAATTTCAATTAGCTACTTGGTTTATACTTTGTGGAGTACATTTGAATTTGCTAATTTTTGCTTATTGAAATTGTAGTTCCAAATACAAGAGTATAATTCAAGTCTTTATAAATAATATTTGTTGTTCCTCGAACATTCCTCAAAGCAATGAACTAAACATCGTTGAACAAATGTGAATTCTTCACATTGTTAACTTAGTTTTTGGCGGCTGATGAAGAAAGGTGACCCTTTCGAAACGTCATTGAAAATGTTTAAAATCTCAGTGATTCTGAATTACAAAAATCATAAATCAAAATTATGAATGTGAAATAACGGTTTGAAAGAAAAACAAAGCTTAGAGTGTGTTTTGAATGTTTCAAGTTGAGTTTAAAAAGTTTTCACTAAAAATTAAATAATTTAAAAATGGCAATGAAGATGTCGTCACGAGTAACGCTTGAAATTGAAAAGTTTTGTGTTGACGCAACGACTTGTACTTAAAAAACATAAATAAAAAACTGAACAGTTACATGAATAGGTCATTTCGTGAATAATTTGTTATGAATGAGAGACAGTAAATCAAACAATGAAAGCGAAGTCAGTCAACAGCGTGTTGTCTTTCTAAATAAACGCTGTTTTTGTTTGAAGCGTTGAAAAATTGAAATAAGCTGAACACAAAAAGCTTTTACTTGTCGTCGCCGCAGATTTTGTTAGCAAAAAACGAAGAAATAAATGTAATAAGAAAAAGAAGTAAAGATGTTCGACATGTTCAACATTTAATGCAATTCCCACGCACACCGCAATCGCTAAACATAATTGCTTCGTTCGCGCTGACGAAACATATTTCATTAATTTTTAAATTATCGCTACAAAAAATTGCATTTTCATATTTTTAGTTTAAATAGAAAAATGAAAGAATATAACTTCGTCTTTCACATGAATACGAGAATTGAAATTAACTTTAAACACATACGTATGCTTTATGCCTTGAGACGATAATTTATTTTCCCAGTTTTACTGCATTCGTGCGGAAAAAGTTTTTTATGCAAACATTGTTAACGTGAAAGCTTTTGTGAACTTTTAAATATATCATGCTATATGCAAAAATAGCAAATTAGCAGAACTCATTATGCAAGGTTTTCTCATACTTCTTACGAAATTCGTCACATTTGTACATTCGTGCATTTGTACCTAATTTAATATCAAAAATTTAATTTCTTTCTCCTTGCATAACTTAAATCATATGTTGCTTTGTTGCGAACTTTTCAACTTTTCTTAGCTAAAACAATCAAAGGTTGATTTTCATATTTTAATAATACATTAACGAAATTTTGTTATTCTATATAAATTTGTACCCGCAATTTGTGTGTCACATTAAAGTTATGCAATATTTATGCTAAACAAAGTAGTTTCAAAAGTGAAGAACTTAATTTCGCTTTTAAAGCATTTCATTAAAAGAAGAGAACAACAAGAAGAAAATGTATTCTCTATTTTGTTGTGCACACGAAACTTTTCGAAAGTTTGCAAATTGAAAGTTAAAGATAATTGTGAGTAATTTCTCGTTAAAAGTTTCATTTAAATTTTTATGTCTGAAAAAGACAGATTTAAGCGATTACACCGTCTAGCTCTAATTTTAGACCTTTCAGTGTAATGAAGTGTTTTCAACCGAAAGTAAAGTATTAAATAACCTAAATCTTCTAAATTATATAATATAATTTCAATCTCCAAACACTAAACATCTTCAATTGTAATTATTTTGAAGCAAAATTAACTTTTTTGTTTCTTCATTCGCTGTAAAACGTTCTGTTTTTAATTGTTCCTTAATGACGCAATTATTTATTAAATTGCTCGTTAAATGAATTAAAAATTATTAAAAACGATTTTGTTCCGAAATAATTGAGATTGAAGAAAATGTTTTCTTTTAATGATTAATTTATCACAGAAATCTTCAGCAAATGTTTATGTGTTTTTCCATGCGTTAGTAACGAAGTAAATACTTTTTTGAAATGTCTTTTTTTCAGTTAACTTAAGACCAGAGTAACTTTCAGTAAAAAAAGTACATTTATTTTTATTATTGCTGGTATATTGTTTTTATATCTGTTTTATTACAGTTGTGACAGGCTAAAAAAGACATTTCCTGCCTGTGTGTATTTGAAATCATTACATTGGCACAAACATCATAATCATTTTGTCCAAAACTGTATTTTGCAATAATCAGCAAATCAATGATGATATTCACCCTGAGAGACATTTCACAGAAATGCGTTTTAGTTCAATAAAAGATGTTTCTGTTCTTTCGCGGCACTTTAGCTTTGTTACGAAATTCTTTCGCCTTTCAACTCTTGATACCAACTTTTTTGCTCAAAATATCTACAAAATTGTGTTGCGACTGATTTTTTTGAACACTTTTTGTGTTATCTGGCAATTTATTCGACAAAAGAAGCGTTTCTATTCACCAAAAATAGTGTGACACATTCGACATACTTACTTTGGAATTCACTTATTTTTTTGTGAAACATGTTATCAATAATGAACAAAAATACAGTAAATATTTCATGCGAATGTATCATTATTTAAATCAAGCTTTGATTGCAAGCTTTTAAAAAGTGTTTCTCTGAAGCATTTAAATCACTTATTTGCAAAGCAAATAATGTCATTGCATTCATAACGTTGCAAAGACGAGATTTTAAAATCTCAACAACACATTAAAGTAATTGAATGTTGGAATTCTCAAGTCGAGAAAGACGCAATCATTTTGAACTTCGATGTTCCACGACTTGCGTCATACAATGTATCATACATGGAAACAAGCAAGCAACAAATTAAAAGAGAAGATTGAGCAACAACTGAAACAACAAAATTTAGAACGATTCAATGAGCAAAGTGATTAAATTAATGCCTATTGGCTCATCAAATGCAATTGTAAAAATTGAATAGCGAAGTATTCGCAATTTAATGAGAAACGAGACAATGTATCATTTTACCCTCATCCAGCTTCATAATGAACTTTTTTTAGAAACTCAATTTTCCAAAGTCTAAATAATTGGGTTTGTATAGATTTTTACGTAAAATTACGTCAATTTTCACCCAAAAAGTTTCACGCAAAATTGCCAAAATTTAAGTTCTCGCACTTGTAATCACAGAGAAGACATTGCGAAACACAGGATACATTCGACGTGATCACCGGAATTACAAGTGAAGCCAAAGAAGTAATGTCAGTATCATTACTGTGTAATCAAGTCAATTAAATGCAAAAAAAAGGAGATTCAAGAGTTCATTGAATGCACTCATTGTTCGAAAAGGAGCAAAATTAGCAATGATTACTGTTTCTTAATCGACAAATGTGGTTGTTTATTTTCTGTTCTTATTTCCTAATTGTAAGAATGCAAACATTAAACTGCAGTTGTTGTTGTTGTTGAAATAAAGTCACATTGATTTCCAATTTATTGTCACTTTGAAAGCGTGCAATTTATCGTTTCCAAATGCGAACGAAAATTGCGATTTGATGAAACAAAACAGCGAAACACTATCATTCGCACCATTAGATTGCACAACATGTTAACACCTATTTTAAAATTCAATTTCTCTTTTTTATCGGATTTTTTAAGATCTAGAAAATCGCATTGAAAAACCAATTGAAAAGCTTTCATAAAGCTGCTTTTTAGAAAAGCTTGCAATTTTTACAAAAATAAACGCATTTTGTTTCACATATGAGTCTTCTTTCTCTTTGATCCATTTTTCGCTTTTTTTTGAATTTTAAAATATAATACATTCAGCATTCAAACAAACACTAAGTTTAGTAAACTTTTCCTAACAAGCTTATGCATACTAAAATTTATCGATCTATAATTGCAAATTCAAATCATTGCAATCACAACACAAGTGAATTATTTAGACTGCAATCACATTTTCTTTATTTGTTTCATAAATTTGCAATTGTTTACTGTCGTTGCAGTTTGTATTCGCTTTAATTTGTTTCAAACGTAAATTTATTCGAAAAGCCTTGAAGAAATAAAGAACTGAAGAAATAAATGCGAATTCAGTTTCCTAGTAACACAGTAACATAGAAAACGAGGAATTTATTTTGTCCTTAGCAGCAACTCTAAACATGTTTAATTCGTTTTGCTTTCCAATCTTTGCAATCATTAGCAATGCAATGAATAAAATCTACGGAATCTTTGTATTTACCGAACTCACAGTTTTGGACAGAATAATGTGTGAATTCGCATCAAATATGAGTGAGAATCAAACGCTTTTGAATAGGCATCAAAACACATTATTTTTTCCAAAACTGTATATCAACATTTCTTTGCGATTTATAATCTTCAATGCAATCCATTAAGTTATTAGCAGGTTAACTTTTTAATACCCTACATATCAGGTATTCCACCGACGAAAAAGCAACGAAATTAGTTAAGATTAATAAGAAGAGGGTATAAAGTGAAAATTTATTTAAATTGAAATAGCGAAGAATAGCAATTAATTCAGTGAATGTGCCGCTAAACAGCATTACGTAATGATAGCAATCACAAAAAGAAAACAACAACGTTATTCAATTACCGATAATTGAATTTCAGTGCTCACTTATAATTCAGCGATATTTCAAGACATTAATTATGGAATCGCCTTTCGATGAGTAAATTATCATCACTCATAATTTTTGATCTCTTTAAAAACAAAACGAAAACAAGTCGCGTGACTAGAATGAAAATAAAGTAAAACGTATACATTTACGAACATGACATATGTACAGAAATAATTAGATTTACAGATTCTGCAAGAGGTGTAAACAAACGTCGATTCAATTTGATGATCGCTGCCGAGTTTCGAGTAAATTAGATGAGTTTGCTTTGAAATCGATTCGCTTTCGATGCGATCTTTGAAATCAACGTTATTTGTGTTCACAGCAAAGAGGAAAGTAATGCGAAACTGAATACTGTTCGCTAACAAATGGAAGCAAAGCGAAGAAAGATCTCTGAGGTGTACTGTCAGCGTATTTTTGTAAAGCAGTAAAAGCAGAAAAAGTATGATAATTAAAGGAAAGGCAATTACATTAATCGAATGAGAAATGAACAGGAAGTTGTCGATTGCAGTGTCTTCAGACACGAGTGCACTTAATGTTCACAGTTGATGAGCAACGAGCGATGCAATGTTCCCAACGTTCACTTCTTCATTTCGATGTCTGCTTTTCTCTTTTCATTCGAATTTCGAAACGTTTTCTAAATTGCGAAAAAGGCGAATTCGCTTTTCAAACGATTTGTAAACACTTCTTTCAAGT
>NCKV01001203.1:0-11208 GCA_003675905.2 Leptotrombidium deliense
GTGCTATTTACTTCTTTAAATATTACTCTCATTGATTGAAAACACATGCATTCAAAAGTGATGTTTAGCAAGTGATTGCTAGTAAGTAAAATGTTTTAAACAAATTCGCAATCAAAATAGATGAGTGCATTGACAATGTTCACATTTAATTAACACTTTCAACACATTTTAGCAACTTTGTTAAAAACTTTTTAATATTACTTTTTTGCAAATGAAAAGACCTTTTACAGTAAAAATAATAATTCATTTTTTGTGCATATGTTGCGTTACAAATAATGAAATGCAAAAAATAACGTTTCGTTTTGAAAGTGTTACAGTTTTATAGAAAATAACTTTTTTGAAAAATTGTACGCAATTCAATAGATTAATATTGGCGACATTTAAAATTTATTATAAAAAAGAATGAATTCAGTGATCAATGAACGCATCCTCATTAATTATATTGAAAATAGTCTCGTTTCAATTAAATCGATTCAATAAAAATGTGTTTATGCCAAACGTCGTCGTTTAAACTATCACTGCTTTTGGTTCATTTTCCGATGATGTTTTCGCTAAACTGAAAAATTTTGCCGACTTTCCAAATTGCTGCGCATCGTGCACTTCTTGCGGTAAATTTTCATTCAATGTTTCCGGTAAAAACATTGATGCAAAGCCAGCGATCACACAAATCACGCCAATCGATGTCAGTGGTATTAATACGTTCTCTCGTCCCTTAAAAACAAACAAACATTTCATTTACTGTTACTTAAAATATGATTACAAACCAAATGGGATAAGTAAGGTAAAAATAAGGTTACAATGCAACCGACGGCCACACTGATTCCAATTCCCTGATTTCGCAAAGATGTCGGATATAATTCAGCAGCTTGTTGATATGTTACGAGTAATGCTGTGTTTATAACTCCTTTGGCTATAAAGCTGACCACTGTTGTGAACGAACCTCCTATTGGCAACATTATTGGTAAACACAATAGAATACCACCGGAAGTCAAAAACAGTGTGTTCGACCAGCGACGTCCGAGTTTAGTCTCTATAGTCCAGTATGCGATTAAACTCGACGGTATTTCAACCAATGAAAGCATAAAAAAGTTTACAAATGGATTTCCCGCTAAATTCTCGAAGTTTAACGTTAGTCCATAATATCCGCTGTCTTCAGCTACGATGGCTAACAATACTAATAAGAAATTTGTTCGAAGTCGTCCTTTCCTTAGGAATTCAAGTGTGGTCGCTTTTGCAATTCCAGACTCTTGGTGAGCTCTAATCAATTCCTGGTTTCAAATTGATATCATAATTGCATTTTCAGTGTTTATATTTACCTTAACTTTCGCTCGTAGATTAATTGGAATTTTCTTGCCATTTACAATTGCTATTTTTGCTAACACATTGAATAATTCTTCATTTCTTCCCTCGGAAAGCAGCCATCGCGGAGATTCCGGCAAAAAGCTGAATAAATGTGCTTCAATTAATGTATGAGTAATTAACTTTTAACAAACCTCCAAGAGGCGAAAACTGGAATTATAACAATAACGTTGAAGAGTGTCAAATAAACCCATGTTCGACATAAATAGACAACTAATGGAAGAAAGCAGACACCGAATGCCCAGAAACAAGCTGATGAACCGAGTACCACACTTCTTCCAGACGGACCAACGATTTCTGTTACTTTTAATAAATGTTCGTTTACTTTTCATTGCATCTGAGATTGAATTCGAAATTCGAAAGCAAATTAATAATGAATGAAAAGAATAAAAGAAAAGGATGTTCGCCGTTCGCAAAGCAATGAATTTTAATAGAGTTGCGATGAATCGTTATGGGAGATGTAAAGAAGAGAGAAGTGTAGTATGCTTGCATAAGCATAAACGTGTGTGTGTGTCATTTGATTAATGATTGTTTAAAAAGTGGCGAAACATTCGTTTAAAAGAGTGCAAATCGACACGAATAAAGATTAGAACTCACAAATAATGTACGGCAAATGAAATATTGCCGGCAAAACGAGGCCATTTACAAATCGAAACACTGCAAATGCAGTCAAATTTGTGAACAGTAACGGAGACGCATTAGAAATGAATGCCGTTAAAACGGTCAAAAAGAATGTGTGGTGACGTCCATATCTATAAGGTTTGAAGAGACAATCATTGCTTGAAATGTGCAATCGAAAAATAAAAATATTACTTGTCTGAGAGTGCAGAAAATATCCACGTTCCGATAACCATTCCAATGCTGTTCATCGTTAGAATATTTGAAACCCAAATACTGCGACTGCACCATAGATCTAATTCAGTGACCGCAGTTGCCTCGTAATACGTGTGATCGAAAATCCATCCGTTGTCACACTTTCTCGTCGTTATATTGTGACTTGATTCATTTAAAATCGCTTGTATTTCACTCAATGACAGTGATTCGTAATCAATATCGTACATATTACATTTGTCCATTTGATTGCCTTTTTTAATTGGGCGAATCAACTGATGCTGCATTTGCATCGATAAGTTACTTAACTTCGGGACGTAACACCAGTGATCAGGTGATGCGATTAGAAAATAAGTGGGCATTGAAATCCATGCTATTACAAGTGACACAGGTAATAGGAAAAAGTATGTCAGGCGTTTTTGGTAAGTTCCAAATTCACCAATTTCACTTAGAATGTCTTCAAATGCCATTTTTGCAGCAAAAATTAATAACAAATTTGTTTATACAAATTATTTTTAAAAAATTTCATGTAATTTACATTAGTAAACAAGTAAAAAGAGTAACACTTGTTATTGTTGTATGTTGCACGTATCAAATGAATTGCAGTCAAACTGAAGAGCAAATTACACAGAATATTGCCGTTGACGATCACAATGCGTACGCCAGTTAAAAGATAACCTTTTGAATCAATTATTTCCATTTAAACACTTCAAAATGTGTTCAGTTAAAGTGAATAGTGTTTATTAAAATACAATTCAGCACTTACATTTTGCTTTTCAGAATCATCCATTTAATTGCAATTAAGAAGTCACTTTTCAGTAGTGTGATTTCAACTTTAAATGATAAGAATATTGGCTTCGTTTCATTTTTGCGCCTTTCTTATCCGACTTGTCGGCTTTAAGTGACTCTGAACAAGTTGCGGTGTGTTTTAAGTTAAAGCGAAATGACGTAAAGTCTAAGTAAACATCATTTTATTGAAGGAATCAGATTTGCTATACATCTGATGTGTCACTTGAATCGAAGATTAGTATTTTGCTTTTTTATTATTTTGTTTATCAGTTTGATGTGGTTCAACGAGCTCACTTATAAACGTAGTAAAATATTTTCATCCACATGCAGCATTCAAAGCGACAAAAATTGTTTCCTCTGTTTTCATTCTCAACTAAATTATTTAACCTGTGTTTTTGTTTTCAACCCACGAAACGTAAACTTTTGTATTCGTTCAATGCAGCGTTCTATTGTAACGGTACAAAAATACTTGCAAGTGAACATACAGTTATGGACAAAATGTTGTTTTGATCCGTATTCGAAACCGGTTTATCCTTATTGAAAAGTGATGCAATTAAACACAATATTTTGTCTGTAACTTTTATCTATTACAAAACACTCGAAAATATGAAAAATAACTCTCTATTTGCGGATAATGCAAAAGTAGCAAAAGTTTTGTGTAGGAACACGAAATTTCGGTATTACACTCTTGTTCATATTTTAAGCGTGATATTCTTTTGTGGTAATTTATAATAATGTAATAATTTTATTTCTAAACTAAATTAAGCCTTCTTTTCAATTTGAAGTATTCACTGCGATAGAAGAATAACAACAGATAACAGAACATAACTTTTGCCGTATCGAGGCGTGACCGGCGAATAAGTGCAT
Source organism: Leptotrombidium deliense (assembly GCA_003675905.2). Lineage (NCBI taxonomy): Eukaryota > Metazoa > Arthropoda > Arachnida > Trombidiformes > Trombiculidae > Leptotrombidium > Leptotrombidium deliense. Next base: position 3,847 of record NCKV01001203.1, read on the forward strand.
CGCTGATTCTAACAGTTATTTAATAAAATTGTTTAATTGTGGTATTTGTGCCGGAATATTATTTAATGATAAGTACTTCCGTGTTTAAAACCGCAAAACGTTTGCAGTGTATTGAAAAGGAGATGAAAAGAGACGAAAAGAAGAGGATCGTAATTATAACACAATGAGGTGTATTAAGTGTCGTCACTGAATTTTTATACGTTTTTACTTTTTAAATCGCAGTTATCAAGAAACAAAAAATATTATACAAAGTTTTGTGTTAAGAACGATGGGCAATGAGAACAGTCTACAAAGAAAGGTTGACATTCAAAGTCAGCCGTTCTTCGCCTGCAGTCAATACTCGGCTCATAATTGTCACGACTCTGATTTGAAGCCTTTCACTCTTCTCGCTTTCAATGCCAACGAATCTAATTTCAGTGAAAGTGTAAGTATTAGCCACGATTCACATTTATAATAACGTCATTTAATGAATAGCATTGGAGGTCAATTCGACACCCGTTTGTTGTTAAGTATCGAGATTGTGGTACTTTTCGCAGCAAGAAATGTGTTGTCACGGAACCTGTGACTCCGTTGCTACAAGTGTTAAATAGTTTGACAGTTGAAGAAATTATTTCTGGTATTCATAATATTTGTGAAGCACTTAGTTTCGTACACGAAAAATGTAAATTGTCTCACAATACACTCTCTTTGGATGCAATATTTGTGTCAACGACAAGTCACACTTGGAAATTGGGCTGCTTTCAGTTTGCGACACAGGTCGGAGAAGAGAGCAGTGATATTCTTAAAGGACTGAGAAATTATAAAAAAGATAACAGTATTTCAATCCCTCCTGAAGAAACAAATTCAATGAAACCAATTACAAACGAACAGTATTTAAATATTCGCGACGTTTACTCATTAGGATTTATTATTCAACAGTTAATTGGTGAAAAAGACATTAAATTGTCGGAGAATTTGCGAAACTTAAGCCATCAGTTGCCTGAACAAAGACCGAAAGTGTCGTTGATCCTAAACGACGAATTATTTGAGAAGTGCAATTTTTTAAAAGTCATTTCGTTTCTCGCAAAGTTTGCATCGTTTACAGAATGCGATAAAGAAAAGTTTTTGGAGACACTCGTTGATCGTTTACGTTTGATTCCATCCGTTCTTCTGGCGTCTAAACTAATTCCGCTGCTTTTGACATCAAGAGTACTATTATTACACAGTAAAGCTGATCAATTGCTTTTGCCTCATCTATTGACACCGATCCAAACGGACATTGTACAGAAACCACTCGTAAACGAATCTCTATTTGAAGCTCATATCATTCCTATAATTTGCAAATTATACTGCGTACATAAAATCCAAGTCAGGCTTATTCTGCTGCGTTATTTGCCCTATTATGCATCTTACATTCCTGTTGAATCACTGAAAGAGCACGTTTTGCCTCAGACATTATTAGGGTTAAAAGATGAAAGCGATGAACTAGTCTCCGCCACATTCGTTGGCATCTCAAAATTAGTCGAAATTTTTGGTGCAGAGCTAATTTTAGGTCAGAGAAGAAAAATTTTTCATAACGTTGTACCGAAACAGCATTCGATACCAAAAATTAACTGCTCGCAAAAATTGCAGTCTTCTCCTGTGTTGCTGATTGCTAGAAGTGAACCCGATGGCGGAGAAACAGAGGACTTGATTGCTGCTACTTGTCCGGCTACTCTGGAACCAGTGTCACCGGAAAAGCTTGAATGGGAAATTGAATCAAAAGAGACGATAAGTGAGAAAATTGTACCAGAAGAGCCGCGGCGCTCAAGTAAAACATTCAATAGTGACTTAGACATTAAGTCAATGAAAATAAGTTTACGAGAAGATAACGAAGTGGACCTTTTGTTTGGAGCAATGGAACCAAAGTTTAGCAAAGCTGCTTCTGTAATTGAATCAAATGCGGAAAAGCGGAAAACCGACAAGAAATGCAGCCATTCCTCAAAGTTCGACATTCAATGCGACGACATAACTTCTGAAAGTGGATGGGGCGATGAAGGTTGGGATTAAAATGGTAATTTGATCGCCTGTTGATTGTAATTAGCGAATTTTTTCAACGAATACCGAATACCGTCAAAACACACGTCCGGTGATATAAATTACATGTTTTCTGAAATAGCCAGATGTTTGTTGAGTTGAGGTGAACATATAATGTTTTTTCAATTCAAAGATAACATTAAAGCTCCGAAAATGGAGAAAACGTCTTATCTCTTAATTGCTTTGTTATGCCTTTCGATCGCGATTAATATCCTTCTGTTGTCACTGAGATTGACAACAGTAATTGAACGTCAATGTCCAGCAGCAGGTAACATGAGCACCAACTCAGTAATTGTCGATTCGGAAGTCAATAAGTTGGAACAATTTGAACCCAAAGAGAAAGAAGGAATGGACGAGTCAGGATTAAACTTTCATGTTTCGAAAGTATTTAAATTCATTCCTGGTCCAATGAAAGTCTTGTCACCTGAGGAAGAACACAAATTCGAATCGAAACTAATGAAGAAACCAAAAACGATGGATGAGTTCGTGGATAACGATTTTGCTTTGAAATCTTCACTCGATCCTTTTGGACTACCAATTCCTGGTAGCAAAGATGGAGAAGGTAAGATATCGCCGTTCGATTTGTTGAAAAAGATGTTGGGTTCTATTCCCAAAACACCGAATAATAATCGGATGCAAATCAAAATGCTGTTTGCGACAAGTCCGCGCAAAATTAATGCTTCACAAATGCATAACTTCAGCAGTGGTCTCGTAGATAAACTTTTCCCGTCGTTTAAATTTGGACCCGGAATTAGAATGGAAGTCGGATCAAAGAGCGGAGAAGAGCCGAAAATGGAAAGTTCTGAACAGAAAGGACAGGGAAGTTCTAATTCAGAAAATCCTCCTTTGTCAAAAACAAATTTTACGAAAAAGGTGCGTCCGCTGCTGTTTATACTGCCACGTTTGCATTCGCATCACTTTGGAATGATCGGAGATCGTCCGCCACTACCATTTCCGTTCCTGCCGCCGTTTATTGATCCACTGAATTCTTCTCAGAATCCGTTCCAGATACCACAATTTGCTCAAAGAATCTTGGAAAAACTGCACCGAAAAAAGGAGAAAACAGATGAATCTACGAAAGAGAAAACATCGAGTTCTGCACCGCCACTAACTTCTCAAAAACCGCGATTCTCATTCTTTCCATTCCCTTCGTTCGTTAAGTTTTTCAAAAGTGGGCCAAAACCGATATTGCAAACGTCAACTGCCGGCGATGTGATAACAAAAGGTTTCACCGAACCGGCTGCAGTGGCTACCGCTGCCCCTGAGGCTCAGTCCGCACAACGCAATTAACCGATCGAATACACGCCTGAAAGGAGGAGACTGCTCAGATGCAGACTTGGCTCGCCGATTGTTTGTGTTTTGAATGTTGTTTTGTTGGTGCGATTTGAGCACAAATTTTGTAATTCATTAAAGCTGTTATTAACTTTAAACACGTCTTTTGACAACTGTTGTATCATTGCGTTAAGGAAAAGAGTGCAACTAAAGAGAGCAGCGATGGTTTTTCTAAATCGCGTTGACGCTTAAAAACACGAGAAACATCGTTAGAACAGTCGAAGGACGCATGGATACTGTTATTCGCGACGAAGAGTCGCTTTGCGACAATGAAGGCGACGGAAGTCTAGTTTGCAATTTGCCGTTTAGCGATTGCGAATCTTTCAACGATTTATTCGACTTCAAAATCGAAGGTATACTATTTTTTAAACAGGCATTGCAATGTGTGCTGTGATTCATGCACTTCATCGTTTACACTCATTGCAATCATTTGAGATATTGCGTAATATTTTATGTTTACACATTATTGACATGCATTCACACATTGCCACTCAATATTAGCCTTTTCGCTGAAATGATTTAATAAATAACGTTAAATTCACAGGTAGAAATGACGATGAAGAGAAGATAGTTCGGTGCATTGAAGTGCCGAAACCGATGCGATCGTGTCTTACATCCAGAAAAATTAAGAGTAAAATTAAGACGATTGCGAAGGAAAGTCGCAGTGGAATTAAAGTGCTTCTACCGAAAAAGAAATTTCTGCAGATCGTTGCGTTTAAAGAGGAGCAGATAAAATATTCCGAAATGAGATTGTCTACGCTATTACTACAGATAAAACACAAGCTTCCTTTCACACACTTCATATCCATTCCTTTCACAGACGAAAAAATGCTGAAAAGCTTTGACGAATTTCGACGAGAAGTATTACAGGAACCATCGACTGTTTACTCGAATGTTGACACTTTACTATTTCAAAATCCGAACAAAATACATCTAACTTTCGGCATTTTGGTACTAATGACAGATGAGGAGCGAACAAAAGCTGCTCGTTTACTACAACAGTGTCGAGAAGAAATCGTCAAACCATTTTTGGAAAACCGATCGTTGGTTGTTGACGTTAAAGGAATTGATGTTATGCACAGAGACGCGAGCAAAGCCCACGTCCTGTACGCAAAGATTCAAGACAATGGATTATTGCAAACAATTGCAAATCAAATCGTTGACCGCTTTTCGAAAGCGGAATTAATGGGCGGACAAAAGGATGGCGTTAAATTGCATGTGACGCTAATGAATTCGTTGTTTCGACAACGAAAAGGTAAACGCAGAAGAAGTTCGGACAACAATATTCCTCAGAATGCTGAGGTAAAAGAGAAAAAGAGACGCGAATGTTTCGACGCCCGTGAAATTTTAAGACGTTTCGGTGACTTCACTTTTGTTGATAAGTTACATTTGACTGAAATTCATTTGTCAAAAGTTAGTTTTGTTGACAAAGACGGTTACTATTCTCCAATGGAGAAGATAAGCCTTTAAACAAAGTTTTATAAACTTTGATATGTAACGCATTCGCAATAACCTGAAATAATTTTCGACTATTTAATTGCAAAACACAATTAAAATAAAGTTTTACGAAGGATTGTTATTTTACATTAACAAACAAAAATCGCGACGTTTCGATGGCCACTGTGTGTGCAACGTGTAAGACGTCTTATTCGTTATATACCATTTCTGACAATTTGTGAGTGCAATGTCGTTCAACGTGAAAATTGTTCAGTAAAATCATTTTACTAAAATGTAAACTTTTGCGACTGCAGAGCCGCATCGATTTCAAACATCGATAATCGCGCAATCGAAACATTGGTTGGACGCAATGAAAAATTTAAACGACGATTTGAAAGCAAAGGAAGAAACTCTTCGCGAAATATTCCGCAAAATAGATGTCAACGACGATGGAATGCTGGACATCTCCGAAGTGGTTGCTGCGTTTAAAAATGTTGGAATTGAAATGGATTCAACGGAGGCACAGGAGATGATGAAAAGAATGAAGAAAGACGGTGATGTAAGGCCGATCGTATTCGAGGAATGGAGAGATTATTTGATCAAATTACCAAATCCTGAAATGGCGAAATTAATGAAGTTTTGGAAACATTCAACGCTGTTAGATTTTGGAGAAGATCCGTGTGTGCCCGACGATTTTACTGAAACTGAATTGGATACAGGAATGTGGTGGAGACATTTACTTGCCGGCGGTGTTGCAGGTGCCGTTTCTCGGACATGTACCGCTCCTTTGGATCGTTTAAAAGTCTTTCTTCAGGTTCGAGGTGCTGAATTTGGTTCGTTAAGGATTTGTTTTAAACATTTAATGAAAGAAGGTGGCTTCTTATCATTTTGGAGAGGAAACGGAATCAATGTCATAAAAATTGCTCCCGAAACGGCACTTAAATTTATGGCATATGAACAGGCAAAAAGATTTATCAGAGGAAATACAAATCGTGAATTAAGTATATATGAGCGATTCTTGTCGGGATCTTTGGCTGGTGCATTGTCTCAATCTGTGATATATCCAATGGAAGTTCTTAAAACTCGACTTTGTTTGAGAAATACCGGTCAATACAATGGAATATTAGATGCTTCTAGGAAAATATATAAAAATGAACGTTTAAAAGCATTTTATAAAGGATATGTACCAAATTTGCTGGGAATAATTCCGTACGCCGGCATTGATCTCGCAGTTTATGAGGTAACTTTAATTGCTGGTTGGTGCTATTAATGTGAGACATCTTTCTGTATCTTTTGCAGACATTGAAAAAGTGGTATTTAAAGTCTCATTCTCAGGATGATAATCCTGGTGTATTTGTTCTATTAGCGTGTGGAACAATTAGTAGCAGCTGCGGTCAAATCGCAAGTTATCCATTGGCTCTGGTTAGGACGCGATTACAAGCTCAGATAGGTGGCGACAGTAAAAAAGATAACATGCTCAGCACATTTCGAGGAATAGTGAATAAAGAAGGATTTTTTGGTCTGTATCGTGGAATAACACCAAACTTTATGAAAGTCGCACCAGCCGTCAGTATTAGTTACGTTGTATATGAATATACACGAAAAGCGCTCGGAGCGACGATGTCGTAATCCTTTCACATATTGTCTTTCTGAATGCCTACAACTTTTTGCAATTAAATTGGCTTTCGATGCAATAAGCAAACATAAAACGTGAATCCTTATCCAGTCGCTGCTTTTGCACTCGATTCGAGTGACTATCACTGCCGTTTCCCGCTTCCTTTACAACGAACAATTTCCGCTGCGATTGCCTACGATTTCATGTTTTATGCCACAACTGGTGCCTTTGAATTGGAATGCTGCGTTTGGAAAAAATTGATTGACATTCCAGTTCGAGTTTCAATTCGACGCTTTATCGAAAGCTTATCGGAAAACAACTCAATTGTGTTTAATTAAAGCCAGTACAACCAGCAGCCCACATAACAATAAATTGACCATTTGCCGATGCCGAAAATCCTTGTTTTGTTGTGTAATGATTTTTCGTTAAATCATTACTGCTGTAAATAATTGTAACAAATTTGCATGCAAATAATGAATTTTGTTTCCTTTTTATTAAATTATTATCAAATAAATATGTTGCGAGAAATCAAATACAGCTCTGATTATTGTTCACAAAATTGTGTTTTAATAAACAGATTAAAGATTAAAGGCATCGATGAAAACATTTTTAAGTACAATCTTTACAAATTATTATTCAAATTCAAAATATGATTGAAAATATTCAACCGTCGGTAAAAGTTTGATGATTATTAAGTGATGAAATAATCAGGTTTTGATTACAAAATTCTTCAATTCACTGCTTTTTCCTTCTTTTGGTTCTCCAAACTTGAAGGAACAAAATTGGGCCATAAGTGTTGATTAAGCAACACTCACAATTTCATCAATTGTTTTGTCATCACTGTCATGAACTTTCTCGATATCCAAACCAGTGAGCAAATTTATCCAATTAGCATCAACTGCAGTCATTTCTTTGTTAGAATC
>NCKV01001204.1:0-11206 GCA_003675905.2 Leptotrombidium deliense
TTGATTCGTATATGTTTGACGCCATTTTTGTGATTGCTCAGAAAACTGTATTTTAAGTATCTCTTATACACAGCGAAACGTCAATGTTTTCTTTATTTTTTGTTTCAATGTCGTTTGTGAAGCCATTGGTATTCTGCAACATGATTTTTTCTCGTTAAGTGTCTTGTATTGTTTTTACGCTAAACAATGTGTTTACGTCAACGATGTATTCATATTCGTGTGTATGAAATGTCGGTAACTAAACACAGTTGAATAAAGTATGGTAAGTAAAAACCGATTCGACTCAACATATGTTGTTTTAAGTTCTCTTGTTTTGTTTAATTTGGTGTTTGTCTTTGATTAGTTAGGCCTAATATTGATTTGGCCTAATCTCAACCTCCGTTTCTGCTTGAAGGGGTCCGAATGCGATGTTCCTGGAATGCATATTTGAGATGAAATATTTTTCATCGATCAATTTTACGGTATAAGCGTTTAGCGGAATCAACGGAGGCATCGGATGGAGGTAAATATAAAGCAGCGGAGGTTAAAATTCACATTCGAATTATTCTTTAGTTCAGGTTCGACCGAAACAGAATCATGCAAATCTTTTATTTTTGTAAACATTTTACAATGATTTTTAGTGATACATCGCATTCAAAAATATTACTCAATTCTTGTTGACAATTTCGTGATATTTGAGAAATTATTGATCCATTTGGTCCGAGTACAAGTGACATATGCCTTTGCTTCTCACATAATAAGTCAACAAGAATCCAAAGAGTACCTAAATCATCGAGTTCCCAATTAATTATTTTGATGTTAACCTTATAAGGCACTTCATGCACACAAAAGTCAAGTAATTTTTCACGAATTATGTTTGTTGCTAAAATTTTTGGAGACTGTTCTGTGATCAATGCACTCTTGTATTTCCAAGGCGATGGTTTTGCGGTGTTCAATAAAAACTGTTTCAACTCTGCCATTCCATCACCAGTCAATGCAGACAAGAAGAATACACGAGAAAAGTATGCCCAGCCTTTCTGATCTCTCGTCGGCATGAGAATATCTTTCTTTGGTTCTAGCTCTCCTTTCAAATGTTCTTCTGTTTTCTGAAATAATTTTTCCAATCGACTTTTGTCAAAATTAACTCTTCTGTTATATTCACTCTTCGACTGACTTCCATCAACAAATCCATCCTCCGTAAGCACATCTGTGAAATGCAACAACCTGCGTTTCGATTTTAATAAGTCTACTTTGTTTATAACTAATATTGAAGGTCTGTCTCTAAATTTATACAAAATTCTTAAAATTCCAGAATTTAACTTTTCTCTTTCTCTTGGATTACTGCCATCACAAACAACTGCAATTAAGTCTGCATTTTCAGCTGACCGATGAGGATCATTCATAAAGCTTGGTTCTAAATGAAATCTTGAACAATGCTCCGTTGTTACTAAGCCGGGAGTGTCTAAAATTTCAATTTGCGTATCTTTTTCTACTACAATACCAACAACGTTTTTACGAGTGGTGTGCACTTTTGAGGAAACCGCAGACACCTTAACACCAATTAATTGATTTGTGATTGTCGATTTTCCTGAATTGGGCATTCCAATTATTGCCACACGATTTAATTTTGCATTTTCAGGCTGTTGCTTTTCTAATTTCTTCATATAATTAAACTGTTGTTTCGTTCTCGGTATTCGACTTCCAGTCACATTTTCGCACGTAAATTCGTCGACACTTGTTTCTGTACTGTACAATCGTCGTTTGAGACAGTTCCTTAAATGGATTCTTCTTAAAAATGTCAACATTTCGATGTTTCGACGAAGTGTTTGCTTTTTAAAAACACATGAAAAGAGAATATGTTTTCCATAGCGACGCACATGTTTAAATCCACGCCTTTTGAATCGTCATTGCTTGTGGCGCTTCAATTGAATAATTATATTTTGACATTTCTGAAAATTACTGATTTATTGATTTAATCTAGTTTTAACTGACCTCTTTACACAAATGCAATTTTTATTGGATTAAGTCTTATGTTTTATTAAATTCTTAATAAAGTATATTATTTACGTTTCCATTTTCTTAAGAATGTTCAATTCGGTGTACATTCAATAACAGCAATTTCTGAATTACAGCACATTTATGAAATTCATAAAGTGACATGAAGTTTTATCAATTTGTCAATTTTGGGAAAAGATTCACTGCAGAGGTACTTCAAGAGTTCAAATCAAAAATTAAAACTTTTGAGACAAATTCCTTTCGAAAATTAAAAAATTTAATCTAAGATTTGTGATTTAATTTCTAATTTATTAAGTGTAAACATTTTATTAAGTGTCACTTTTATCAGTCCTAATTTATTGAATTGCACAAATGATACAAATTAATTTATCTCATTACTTCTTTGTGATTATTCATTCAATTGACAAAGTCTGACAGTATGCATGATGTATTTTTTCACACTTTTGTTTCTTTTCAAAGACACATGAAAAACGTTTATGAATTAAGTCATTTTAATAAATGTTTTTTTTACAAAAATGAGTAATATTAATTTCGCAATATACATTTCATAATTAGTGTATCGTGTGACTTCATTTTAAACTTAAAATTGCTTTTTTAAATTGGGTCAATAACAGTTCACATTTCACTTTAATTTTGCAGGAAAATATTTAAAACTAAATTTGAGTTGATTTGAAAAGGCATGAACATTGATAAACACCTGATTTCATCGAATATCAAATGTATGTTGAAAGAAATCTTTTTTGGTGACTTAAAAAAGAAACACACGCAATACAAAAAAGAAGTATGATTTAATATTCTCAGGCAGTGTGTGTACAATGAGAACATTTTGGAAGAAACTAATTTACAATTGGTTGATTGATATGTAAATTCGTAAAAAGTAAGTATAAAAAATGGAAGTAATTGAATTGCAGTCTATTTCCGCGGGAAATAATCGTCACACGTTCCGTTTCGTTCGCACAAAACATTCTCAAAAGTCGAGTAATTCACAAAATGTTCATTAAAAAAGGTCTATATAAATTAAGTAAAACGAATCGTATCTACAAAATCACACAAATCACAGTCACGCATATTGTTCGGTGTTTCACACTTCCAACGTGGATGTCATTGAATTTTTATTCGAATTCTTCGCAGACGCGACCATAAATCGCGGCGTTGTCGTCGAATGTTGATTACCGTTATTTGACCGAATGGCTACTATGTTCCCGTTGCCGTTCGGCGACCGATATCCGTTTGTCGAGTGCACATTAAGTCCACCGGTATTTGCGTACAGAGGTTGGGTGTTGTGTTGATGGCTCAAAGGCGAGCTAAATGTAACGAGACCGTTCGGATGATGGCGAATCGGACCTCCGTTGTGATGATTTGCCTCCGATTCCAAACTAAGTCTCGAATATGACATCACTGTTGCTGTGTCTTTGTCTGGTGGTCGGTTAACTTCAACATTTTCCGTATTTTTCACTGGCTGCGGCTTTTTACTGCAAATAAACAATCAGATTATGCATTCAAAAGTTAGATACAAAAACTCACGTTTTCAGGCAGACAATAGTTATTATGATGACTAAAATTAACAAAGCTCCGATTCCAACAGCGATACCAATGCCGAGCGCTTTCGAAGATTCCATCTGCAGGTTTCCTGTTAGTCCATCGATTCTGCTGTCGATATTATTTTCGCTATCTTTAATCAAAGAAAGTTCGAGACATCGCGGCAAGGAACCGCTCCATGACCCGGTGGCAGTGCAGCGTCGTCTCGGATCACCAGTAATTTTAAACTCGGGCATACACCGGTATTCGATAATACTTTCGTAAGTAGTTGTACCATTTAAAAGGTAACCTCTCCCATTAGGTAACACTGGTGGTTTGCCACAGTCAACAACTGAGTTAATAAACGTTAATTAAATTAATGAAACAAATGATCAGGTAATTACTTCGACAGTAGGGCGTATCGTTGCTCCAGTCTCCGTTGTTTTGACACACTCGTTGCTCGTCGCCTACCAATTCATATCCATGATGGCATGAGTAACTAACACGTTCTCCGACCGCAAACACTGATCCTTCAACCATTGTTTTTTCGTCTCGCGTTGGAGGCTTTCCACAGTTCACCACTTATTAAGTCAACAATAAAGCATACAATTAAGAATGGTAAGAAAGCAAAATTTCGCGGTTACCTTCGCAAACAGGAGGTGTACCACTCCAAGTTGCATTCTCAAGACACAATCGCCGCGACGGTCCGTTGATTTTAAAGTTTGCCGAACATTCGTACTCAACAGTGCTTCCGTAATGAGTGGTGTTTGTTGTGAGTAACCATCTTCCATTCGAGATAACGAATGGAAAGCCGCAGTCCACATCTGAAAGAAATGAGTAGAAATTACTTTCATTTGCAGTCATTTGCAACGCGTTTCAGTTCGCTGCTCGTGTCTTCGCATCACTTGCGATTCATTGCTCCGAGCAGTGATTATTGACTTACAAGCACAAGAAGGTGGATTGCCATTCCATGTTCCGTCCGATTCACAGGTTCGCAGCGATTCTCCCTTAACGATGTGTCCCGAAGAGCAGCGATACTGAACTGTCGATGTAACTTTGAACGAATCGCTCGTTGATCGGTCGTTGCCACTGTACACAACCGACGAGTTTTTCGGTTTTTCAGGAGGAACGCAGCGAATTTCTTCACATTTAGGTGATGAATCTGACCATTTTCCATCCTCTCCACATTCTCTCAACTTGGCTCCTACAACTTTATATCCAGTACTGCACGTATAATTTAGCACGCTTCCCAAGTGTGTCGTGTTATTGGCATATTTAACCTCTCCTTTCAGGATCACAAGAACACGTCCGCAATCAATGTCTGCAATTTAGGATATTACTTTCATGTAACACATTGAACTTCATAGTCAGTAAATTACATTTACAAACTGGCATTTCTGATTCCCACTTTCCATCGTTGTTGCATTTATGCTTCGAATGTCCACTCATCATTTTGTAACCTGGTTTGCATTTAACTGTGATTTCAGACCCAATTGTAAATTTGTCTCCAATCAATTCAGAGCCGAAGGGTATTTCAGGTTTACCACAGTTAATCACTAAAATTAATGAGTTGTGTTAATAATCGTTTAACTGACTGCAATTAGTGCAACAAAACTTGTCAATTGGCACAGGTACATCGCGATTGCAAAAGCCGCATCATTACAAATATATTCAATCAGTGAAAAGTGCACAACTAAACTTTTCATCGTATCTCATTTTCCCGAAAAAACGTGATGCGAATTTATTTGCGAAAAAAGAAGAAATGTATAAAATTTCTTTTCAGCAAATCTATGAGAAAATGAAGAATAGATAAAGATTATCATTTTGTTCTCGAAAATAGAATTTTTTCTGCATGCATAATGCCTTATTTTGTAGCTATAAAAAGTTTTCACAAGTTCAAAGTTAACGAACATTTGTTCGCTCAGAAAATGCACTTGTTAAATCTATTATCAGTTAAAGTTGAATTCACCAATTCTCACATCTATTTTTACCCAGTCGTTGTTGTTGTTCTTGCTGTTGTTCACTTGTATTGCGTAACAAATGTGCACAACAACGAAAATTCGCTTTCAAACGAAGCAAAGCGGACAAATGTGCAATTGAAACTAAATTACAGCAAACTTTTCAATTAACAAAATGTTTACGCAGTATTTAGCGAGAGCAATACTGGTGTCGTTATCCTTTGCGGAAGCAATAATTACGCTTCAAGTAAATTTCAATACGTATATTTACGAGTAAACGTAAATGTAACGGTCAGCTCTTAAAGTTGAAATGTTGTTTCGTTTAGTGACAGTGCAATGCAAAGCAAGATTAATTTTTTTAAAAAACCTTTTAAAATACATGTACTTCATTCTTGCGTGCCATTCAACAGGTTTTGTCTAAACATTAGCATTGCTTACATTTGCAAGTCGGCTCGACATTAGCCCAAGTTGCGTATTCAGTGCAATTACGTGTTTCGTTTCCAATTAAAGTGTAGTTTCGGTCGCATTCATATTTAACCATCGATTGATAAGTTGTCGTTCTATTTAGAAGATTATATCGACCGTACCTGACATCCAACGGCATTCCGCAATCAATATCTAAGCGAACATATTTTATCCGTTCAATAAGTGTTAAACAACGTCATGCTTCGTTAAACTTACATTTGCAAATGGGTTCCTCACCGGTCCATTTGCCGCCGAGTTGACACTGTCGGGTACCATTGCCGATCAATTTATGACCGGTGTGACAGATGTAATTCGCAATACCATTTTCGGTGCGATTTGTCACATTTAGGAAACCATTTGGAATAATCGGCAATTCCGGACACCAACTGTACAAACATTTCGGTTCTTTATCACTCCAACTGCCGTTGCCCAAACACATTCGACTCTCGTTTCCAACCAAAGAATATTCGCTGTCGCACACATATTTTGAGGTCGCATTAAATGTAGTCCGCGACTGATTAACGAAAAACACTCTGCCGTGTTCAATGTCCGAAAGAGGACCGCAATTAACGTAAACACAATTGGGTGGACTTCCGCTCCAGAAACCATCACTTTGACACAATCTGAGTTCATTTCCAACAATTTTATGGCCGACAGGACATTTGTATGTTATTTCGCGCCCAACTCTATAATCTTTTTCTAATATCGTGGAGTTCAAGTGCTTATCGGGAGAACCGCAATTGGATGGTGTGTACTGACATATCCATGGCAGATAATCTAAATCGCATGTTACATCATTCCAAAGCCACTTTCGGCCGCCGTCCAATACAATGCAATTCTGTTGTCCATTGTAGTTGTTCGGCTGGTCGTCAGCCCAAAGAAACGTGAGAACGGGCTGTCCGTTGACCCACTTCCAGACATTAGTGCGCGATCGGTGAAACAAGTTTGTCGGTTGACTAGAACCGACTTCTCTTCGCGCTCCTAACCAAACTAGTCTCGATTTAAGTTTTGTTTTCAATCTCTCCAACTCAAAAAACAAGAAGTTGTGAGTGACATCGACCACGGAGTTCACGACGAGGCCGCCTCTCGCTTTGCAATAACTCTGTGCGTCTGAGAACGAACCGCCGGCCTGTGTTTGAAACTCGTAGCAAGTTTGATTAAAACTAATCAACTGTTGGTGTTCCATTTGCGTGCCGCACCTGTCCGCTGAGAACTCTGCGCGACCGAAGCTAATTAATCGCTGCTCTGTGAACTTTGCGAAGCGTTACCTTTAGTAGTGAAAACGAGAACTTCACAAAGAGAAAGTGACGCTTGAACGCCGACCATTTGAATATACACGAATCTGCCGATTATTGGATGCGCACATTGCAAGTCTTTCGTGACTCCGTCATCTGTTGCATCGTTTCACAAATCGCCAGTTTTTAGTCAAAGATGAGAATTCATTTGATTAATTGACTAATTAAAGTTTGACAATAAAGATACTCACCCAAAGTGCCGGGAAACCAGGCGCACAATCGATTGCCCTGCACCATTGAGCTGTTTCCCACTCGAATTTCCAAGTCGTGCAAAGGTTGATGACCGCAGCAGCCACGAGTAATGATTCTGATCACTTTAACTTCGTAAGCTTGCAACAGGTCAACCTGCCACCACGGACTGTTTTCGTTCTTAGTTTCTGTACAGTATTTGTTCTCGTGAATGGTGGTCACATCTCCGTCGTTCGCGTTACGCGAGTCACCGCCGCGAATTGTGCTCGATTGGTTTGTCGGTTTGCCGTAAGCGACGTTCACCGCTGTTTGAACAGATGACAATTTGTTAGTACTTAATGACAGACAGGTGCGTGCATGTTACTGACCGCAGTAGGGCAGATCGCCGGTCCATTTTCCGTCGTAACCGCAGTTGCGAACGGAAGTGCCGAACAATTCATAGCCGTCATCGCACTTGTAAGTGGCAGTTGAACCAGACTGCAGATGTACTTCGTCCGATAGCACAACCTGAGCGTATAACGGAACTGCAGGGTGTGGACACGGCTTGCAGTCTACTTTCGAACAGAGAATGCAATTGTTAATGAATGGCAACATGAAAATAAGAAAATATAAGTCGTTCATTGTTTAAACGGGTAAATGCAACGCTTTTAAATATAGTTTAATGAGTGGTTTGCGACGCGAATGCGTTTAAAAAAAGATTACATTTTCATTCAAACTTTAAATGAGTATTAATTAAACAAAAGCAAGTTTTTCAATTGAAATAAAGCACAGGTATACACTTATATAGCATTTAAGCAGTGCATTATGCAGTAAAGCAACAGTAGTGCACTGTTACAGTTATATTATGCATTGTTGAAGTAGTCACAGCTAAGCTATTCATTGTCTTTTTTCAAAAGCATCTTTTTTAAAATCAAGGTTTTAGAAAATATGGACAACAACAGCAGAAAACAACAACATTTCTCATTCATATTCAAATTGGTGACAACTTGTGACCCGTTATTGTTATGCATTGTGCTTAATAAGAATCCCGGAAAATATGACAGCTTTTCTTTCGGCTTTTCATTACAATAAAACATAACACAATTTGAATGAGTTGTGTTTCTTGTTGTCTGGTAATTTGGTCTCAAAGCGAACAATGAGTGAATAAAGTAAATGAAATAATTGTAATAATTCTGTAAAGCGAATCAATTTATGGTCGACATTGCCAGGCAAGTTGGTTGCACTCGAGTACTCCAACTCGCCTGCTTCAGTTTCATAAAAACAACAAATTAAGTGACAACTATAATGTTGCGTACCGAAACGAGTCGTTTAATGAAATGTACTATGAATTACAAATAATAATAATAGTAGTATACGTTTACTAAGAATTGTGTGCGTCTCACTGACTTTTTCATTGCTATCAACACAACCAACAACGAAATGGAATTACATTTCTTTCAACAACATTTTGATTCGCAAAAACTATTTTAATGCAACAATGAATTCATTCGTATTTTTCTTTCAAACACTTCGTTTCAGTTATAAAATGTTATTCGTTTTGAATTTAATTGCACTCTTACACTTTTCGCGGAAATAAGTTCTCTAGCAAGAAATGTTTGATTCAACGAATGCTAAGCTAAGCTAAGCTTACCTAAGCTTACTGATTTATTCATTCGAGTGATCTAAACGCACTTTGCCGATTGTTTACTAAAGGCTGTTGTTGTGCAATAAATGCAAATGTTGTGCAACTGTAAATAAACGTTGTGGAAATCAATTTCAGCAGCGTTTAAATTAGCCGTCGAAAGCTGCATCCGAAATAGAGGAGGAAAACGTTTTAGATCGCATTCAACATTAGTGAATTAACTTCTAAATTTTATGCGATCTTTGTTCGAAAGGTTCCGCATTTTACAATTGACTCCGCTTTTCAACGATTAATTGACGAAATTACTCTCCCAAGAATTTCGTATATAATTTACAATTTACAAGGAGTTGCGCAGCAATTTAATTCACTAAATTAAAATCCACAACGTAAACAGTTCTAAATTCTAATCTTAATTCTCAATCGAGTTATTCAAAAAAGAGCAATTTTTGTTTGCCAATTTAACGGCAGTTAATTGAACATAGCGAAGCCATTTTAGTAATTTCACAATTCACTTGAAATTGAATTAATACAAGCTAAAAGCGAGAATGAAAATGCAATGTTTTTGTTGTGCCTTTTACTTATTGCCATTACTGTCGCGTTGTGTTGTGTACTCGCATTTTTTAGTTGCAACTAAACTTCTACTATGCTTCGATAACAACAAATGTGCACGCATTGAAAGTGTCGACGGAACGGCATACAAAATATTGTCGGAAATGTTTCTCACACACACAAACAAAGAGCTGAAAAACGTAAAAGAAGGTAAAGAGCAAAGTACACGATAATGCTGGTGCACCGGTAAGAAATGTTTTTACTCCTCGAATGGCAGATGGTTACAACAATGAATGCAAGCATTCGCTTGTGAATCGTATGCGAAATGCAATGCAATGAATTCTCGGTTCGTGTCTAACCGTGACCCATAAGTACTTGTTCCATCAGCGAGAGAAAATTTGGACGAAAAAACGTTTAGCATTCGTTTCTCACAATAAATAAGGAATGAGAAATAAGAAATAAGAAAATAATATTAGAATAAGCGAAAAACAAATAAATAAACAATGCAAAAAGTAACGCAACGTTCGGCTCATCTAAACTCATTAACGAACATCACTTTAATCGACATTTCAATGCTCTTTACGCTCATTTGTCCTAAAAATTATGTGTCCATTACAAAGCGTAATCATTAGCAGATTATGTATCAGAAAATACAATTGGAAATGTAAAACCTTCTAAAATACATTTAATCCGTGAATCGCAAATAATTCGTGACTTTATAAAAGAGAATAACAATTTCTGTGTTTACCTATTTTTGCGCTAAAATCAGTAAAACACGTTATTGTGCATTAATGTTGCACATTGTTTATTTTGGTTCACATCATCAAATTATTCATTCATCACATTAACGTATTCACATATTAAATTTAGAAGTAAACAAAAAGCCAAGTAAACACACTTAGAGTTTAAAGTTGAAAAAATACAACAAATAAAAATGATTAAAGTGCATTATGATCGAACGAGAGAAGAATAGTGTGAGATGTACAGTATGTGCAATTCATTCACCGAAATTCATTGTGAGATCACATTAAAAAAACATTTCTAAAAATGGTTGCCTTTGAAATGTAATCTCTTAAAAAATGTATCTCAACGAACAATCTAATTGGATTCGAGTCGTGAACGCTTTTCGAAATTAGCTGCAGCATCACTCACTGCACATACAACGTACAAACAGTGCATGTGTGTGTACAAAGTTATAATGTGTATGTGTGTATGTGTAGTTACTTATAAAACATTTTGTAGAGAATGAAATGCAGTCGAAGTCAATCCACTCATTTGCCCAACATTTTTTCAAACGGATTCCGAAACGTTTTCGTCTTCTTTTTTGCGGCACTACTTTTTATATACTTTTTCAACGTTTATTCAATCACTCGTTTCGGTAATCGGTTAAAACGCAAAATTTACATTTTACATTTTCTCAGTTCGCCTTTTTAAAATATATAAAATATACGATGCTTAAATCTTTTCGCCATTGAATCGCAAAGATTTGGGTTACAACGGGTAAGCAAGCAAAATAATCCGTTTCTCATCTTTCCAAAGCGAATGAATGTTTTTATTAGAATAATCGCAGAAAACTGTTGACTCGAGTTTCGCTTCAAAATGAAATGCGTTTAAAT
>NCKV01001205.1:0-11205 GCA_003675905.2 Leptotrombidium deliense
TTTAATGAAACGTAAAAAGAAATGGAATTTTTGAAAGCACGTAGTGCATTTGTGGATATAATGTATGTGAGAATCGATTCATTTTCTTAACGTGTCGTCTGCATTGAAACAATCATTTTGAATGCAGTTTAAAATAATTGCGTATGCTTTATTAATGAAAAGCGCGTCTGCAAATGATGTTCGAGTGTTTTATGTTTCACTCTCGAAGTTGATTGCTTTTACGACCCATTTTTGCAGCGAAAGGTGTGACAGACTACGTTCACGACAGATTCGAAGCGAAACGCTTTTCTTTATATACAGTACAGTAACGAACACAAACTTGCGTTCTGATTACTATTCCAAACCTGATTATCTCCAGGCAAAATGACTTGAATTTGCACAATTTTATATCGTTCTTGTATTTGTTATATATTTATGATATTCAAGACAATAAAATATGTGAATGCTGACGAGCTGAGAAAAATATGAAAATCGTTGTTGTTTATACAATTTGCGGTATTGCATGCATGTATTACATGAATATAATACAATTGCGAAATAAAATGAATACGCAGCATTAATAGGTCGTCTCGAATTTTGTAGTTTTTACAAAAGTATCTAACATGGATGCCATCCGATGGTCACTCATCAAAATTGATTCTCTTCATAAATTTGAGCATGAACATAAAGAATTAGCATACTATTAGGTGTAAATAATGCACAAGTGATATACTGCACGTTACTCATTTCTTGAAAGAGTGTTGACATCTTGTCATTCAATGTTACACTACGTCTCACATGCATATGTATATCTCACGAAACATGCATGCTTTGAAGGTTGTTAATTTTTCACAGCACTTCATAACATCATTTATCAAGCGACTAGGCATACATAATTTATTTTGATCAACTTTCTTGAAGCAGTTGAAATTAAGCTCATCCTAATTTCTTACCTGACAAGTTTAAAAGGAGACGAAACTACTGCTATTGATTAAAGCGTGATTAAAATTATTCACTGATCTTTAACTTTACATTGAATACTTTTGTACTCTCTCAATACTAATTGGAAAACATGTATAATTTACTTTCGAATAGCAATAATTTTATACATAAATTTTTATTTGTATTTTGCGTCTATTTATATCCTCAAATTTAACGACGACAGAGATTCGATTTTTAGTCTCATCATTATCACTTCTGTTTGAAGTTCAGTTAAAAGAACTGCGGTTCAATCAAATAAAGGATGAAAATTACGTTTGTATTTGTTTAATCCAATAGAAAATGATGTGTAAAGAAGCAAAGATGATTAAACAAACAGTTTGATGAGAGATGCCTTGTTTTTCAAAAGCTAATATTTGAGCGCAAATGGAAACTCTAATTTGAGGAACTTGTTTCTCAGTACATCAAGTACACTTTATCGGCGATCGATGCCGTTATGACTTCAACACTCAATGCTTTTCTAAATAAACTGAATCTGACGATTTTTCAACTATATTTAAAATTTTCTTTTTAACTAACATTCATCAGTATGAGAAAATAAGACTGCTTAATATTCAGCTTTCGATAAATAACATTTTTCAGAGTTCATCATGTTTAACAACACATTAAAATTATCGATTTTAATATGGTCTCACAATATAAAAATCAGTATTTGAACACCGTCTTGGTGTATTCTTTGTGAGTTGCAATACAAACAGAAATAAAATGTCTATTTGTATGATGGTATCTGAGAATTTCAGACACAAAAAAAGAATATTGACGTATTCACATGCCAACATGTTCTCATGTCCGATTCTCACCTTCGATAAAAAAATTTGTGCTTGACAGCGAGCAGTTTATTTTATTGAATAGCATTATTGTGATGTATGCTATAATATTCACAATAATGATAATGTACATGTCTTGATGTGTGCAACTAAACTTGGTTAAACGGTAGTTAAAAGTGTATGACAAAAATGTTGCTAATAATGCGGAATGGTCACCTCTTAAACATTACTTGTTGATTCAATTAACTTGATTGCAAGTGAACATTAATTCTTAACGTTAAATGATATAAAATATACGTGAATGTAGGCCACATTGGATTACTAAAAGATGACTATCACACAAAATGAATGTCACAATTTATGACTAAAAAATGTTTAGAATGAATGTGGTGTGAAATTTTGGCGTTGATTGATTTAAAAGCAATGTAATGTTGAACAAGAATGTTATACTATTTTCTAAATATTCTAACCAAGATCGTCAAAATAGACATTTTACATTATATTTTACTTTTTGAGAGTGTAGCTGCAAAATTGAAGTGCAAATTATCAATTTTGTTTTCAGCAACTCTCATCGCATTGAAAGCACGCATTTTGAACATAAATTCAGTCTTTGCATCCATTCGTGCATCGAAATAATGAAATCGTGCTGATGTTAGAAATTCTGTTTAAATTTTATCAAGTTTAGACGCATATCAAACGAACTGCGAAAGGGGAAGTTTTAACTGTATCGAGATGAGAATGAGAAGTTAATGCAGTTGTGTATTTTAAAATGAAGTTGCTAAACAAATGATCCTTAAATCGTTTTGAGGACAATTTGTTTGCAAGTGTCACTGAAAGCAAACATCAACGATGATCAATAATTGAAACTCTCATTTATAATGAATTTTTGCTGCGAAAAAATTGAATGAAAAATGATCAAAGCAGTGAAATCATGTTTTACGCAATGTTTGCAAAGAAATAATGAATTTTGTAAGATTGCATTTCAGTAACAGAATTGCAAATTAGATTTCGTCGTCTCTCCCAAATCCTTCGGTGATAATAAAGCGCAAATTAAATTTAATCAAGACATTTTGAATCATTTTGAATGCATGAAATAGTACAACAACGGACATAAAGTTGCTCTCTGATGCCAGTTGGAAACCAATTTATTGCCAATTCAAAAATGATGCAATTTGGACAAGATTTTTGTTCGATGCTGTGATTATGAAACAAATTTGGTTGCAAACAGATAGTGTGTGAATCAAGCACAAGCGTTGATTCGTTTGTTTCCAAATATAAGCAACAAAAATGCAATCATTGCGTCTTTTGCTAACATTCAAAAGCGTTGCGTTGCCTTCGGCGTTGACAGTACATAAACCGCGCTCATTCTCACATGTTAGACTTTACATAAAAACAACATTTTTATCCTTTCTAGTAAAAACGAAGAAAGCAAACTTCTTTTTGTTTCTCATTCTTTTGTTAAAACACAACACATTTACTTTCTACTACAAAACGTCGAACGATTTTTTGTTTCTTTCTGTTTTCAAGCAATTAACTTTCAATTGCGAAGGAACTGTTTCAAGTGCCGAGCGAACAAATTTACGACAAAAGAATTTAAAAGTAATTTGAAACTTAATTATTCAGCAAAGCGCGAATGAAGCAGTTTTTAGTTTTAGTTGCCAATTGTCAACTTTTTCAGAGACAAGCCATCATTAATATTTTAAACTTGTTTAAAAATCAGTTTTTAATTTTCTTCGAATGCTTCACGTTTCTTTTTGTTCAACTTTCGTTTCAGACTCTGTTTACTGTGTTAGCTTTGCTTTACAGTCGAAGCGATTAATATGCAATGCATTTGAATAATCAAATATTAACATTACTCTTATTCTTCGCAAACTTTTGTAACAGAAAACGCATTATTTTCGCAATACATTCAATAGACTAAATGCAAACGTTCGCTTCTTCAGTTCACTCATTTCACACTACAATAAATTCGTTGTGAACATTTCAACAAAAATTGCAAACAAACAGTCATATTTTTGTATTAGATTGTATTGAATAGAAAAGAATTCTTTTCGCACAATTTTTTTGTATTTTCAACAGAAAAGTGCGTGAGCATGATTTGCAAATGAAAACATTATTTAACGTAAATAGCTAAATGAAAAAACGCGAATTGTTGATTGACGGATACAGTTAAGCAGTGTCAATATTTTGCACGCACAAAACAGTTCTTTGACTGCGCTGTCAGATGTCAGATACGTTCAATGGAAATAATGACAGGTACTGTTCACAAGGATGATCACAGATCTTTAACTATTATATAATAAATACATCCGTGTCTTCATTCTTGCAACAACAAGCTTGCTCTTCTCACTCATTTTTAAAAAAGTAACATGAAACAAAAATTATTTTCAAGACGCAGTTTTGTGGCCAACTGCAAGTCACGAATAATGTTTAGTCGAAAATGTGGTCAAATATCGATTTTTGGTTCACACTCACAGATGTGATGTGCACACAATTTGTTGTTGTGTTTGTGAATACAGTTTACATTTTTCAGTGAAATTATAATCGCTGAGAATAGTGCAGTGTACACTGCAAATTATGATAATTTGTACTTCTGAAACTAGTGTTTTGTAAAAATTGATGTGCGCCACATGTTCAAGACTTATGAAACATTTTCGCTGACTTTTCACAACGTTTTACTCAACTTTTATTTCGTTGAAAA
The DNA here is from genome assembly GCA_003675905.2 of Leptotrombidium deliense. Lineage (NCBI taxonomy): Eukaryota > Metazoa > Arthropoda > Arachnida > Trombidiformes > Trombiculidae > Leptotrombidium > Leptotrombidium deliense. The sequence goes on from NCKV01001205.1 coordinate 4,447, forward strand.
TTAAAAATTTTCGCTTATTCTTTGTTACAAGTTTTATAAAGAAATTTTGTAATTCAAAACAGTTGCAACAAATGTTGGTCTCAGGAAACCTCCCTTGTTCCAAAGAAGAGGCCGCCATTCTTGCCGGAATTCAATTACGGATTGAGGAGACCAGCCCTGCGAACAAAATCACACCTCAGCTGAACAATGTTACTGGTTCCACTTCCATTTGCGCTGACAGGCAATCTTCTGTTATTGGACTCAAGCTTCGACCGATATGTGAAGATGTAAAGGTAAAGTTTCACTGTTTCTCAAATGATAGTTGATTAATATGAGGAAATAAATTGTATTTGTCGATTCACAGAATTGGACATAAAATTATGCAGTTCATATTGCAAAGAATCACGGATGTGTGTATAAATTTATGTCCGTTTCTGTATAAAAGAATAATGAACAAGTCGTGACCAAAATTGGGTTGCGATAGCGTTTTATTTTGCATCTGTTATCAATTATGATAAATATTTTGAATGCAAGCAAAATGAAAGACTCAAATATCGCAATGCAATAATAATAAGAAAAACGTTTGCGATAATTGATGTAAGCGAGAATGATAAACTGCTGTTCGGAACAATTTCATGTCCACTGTTGAATTTGCGTAACTCTGCTGTTGCTTGCAGTTTACGCTTTAAGTTAATGTATTCAATTAAATTTTCTCGTGTTTTCAAATTGCTTTGAAAATGAGCAAAAGCGATTGAAATAATTTGTTCCGCATAATTCTGCATACATTGTGCACTGAATGTTCAATGAATCTTTGAATGTAAACAGAAATTCTTGTGTCGTATTTGTATTGTGATAAATTCGAATTAAATGCGATATTGAAGTGCATGCAAGCGTTGCAAGAGTTGTGAGTGATCAAATGAAATTACGGCGAAGCTGGCAAGATACGCGAGTATTATTTGAAAAACAAAAAACGGATATTTCACGCAAAAGTAATGTCAGCAAAGAGAGATTCGAACGAAACGGATGCATTCAGGAACTGAATACATTTCGCATAAATCATACGTTTTCCAAATTCAACGTGAAAAATGCAAATTGCAATTTCGCGTATATTTACACACTGCATTTGTACCTTCTTTGAGAGTTAAAAAACTCTGCAAGTAATACTCAATCGCATTCACGTGTACCTCATGTTGGAAGCAAAATATTTAGTTGCTTTAATTTATTTACATTTCGCAGAGCCAAAATTCACTGTTTCATCGTTTACTTTACACTTTTTTGAATGCGAAATGAACAAAAAATTGAGAAAACAGTGTTCAAAGAAGCGAAAAAAGATGAATGCGTGAGCAATGAATTCAAGATTTAATATTGTTCGTTGTTCGTTCGGTAGTAAACTTAATTTCTTCTTTTGTCATTTGCAACAGCAGTGAATGCAACGCTGAACGTTGCAACGCACAAGTGCACCGGAAAGAAACGATCTTTTTTTATTGCTTTTGCGATGAATTCTTGTAATCAATAGAATACAAGAGCTTTTACTTAATTTTGCAGCCATTTTAATTGTCTGAACTGTTTTTTCACTTGATTTTCAGTCAGAGAAAGTTGCTCGCAATTCAATTTCAGTCTATAAAAGTTGAGAATGGCGAAAGTGTGTCATTCGTTGCTATCGAGGCAATCACAATCACAAACTTTATCGCTGTCTTTGTAATAAACTGTATTTATCACTTTTTCATTAAATTAACGTCAAAATGAACATGTCTTTAATTAATCGCCATGATTCTATTAAAAAAATTTGTTCGCTGATTTTACGAACAGTTTAATCTCATTAATTATTGTTCTTACATGTGACAATTGTATGCCTGTTACTATTCAATTTCAATACTCAAGCAGAGAGTATAGTTTTTTAGAAGTAATTTTATGTGAAATGCTTTCTCTGCAGAGTGATACATTAATTGAATGTGATTATTTCGTGTTCCGATATTTTCACTCTTAAGAGCAAAAGTGACGAAAGAATATCACTTCTACAGAACATAACCACTTAAGACCTTAACTTTCATGTAACATTTTTACTTGCCTGAATATAACTCTTGAATTGAATTGAAAAAGAAATTTTTTGTTATACACTATCTCTGTTTTGAAGCAAACGTAAGATGTATATTGCAGTGCAACTCACATGAGTAGCAGAAGATTGTGCTTATGGTCGAACAATTTCCGAAAGTTATAGAAATAAGACATATCTCTCAGTAAATACGTTGTTTCTATATGAAATCAAAGAATGTCGGCAGACTGCAATAATATAACTTTGAACCAGTTCTCTCTCTTATCACTAGAAATAACGTCTATCTTATTGAAAAGTGATACATATTCGACTAACTCTTGAAGCGTCTGTGAAAATTTCAATTTGCAAGTCCTGTCACGAAAGTCAGCAATCAATGATTACCACAAAATTGAATTTGTATTAAAAAAGTAAACATGTTTGAAATTATTTAATCCATAAACTCATTGAAATTCGCTACAAGTCATAATCTTTGTTTAATTTTGCATCACATTTTAAGTTAATCTGTGAACTCAGCAATGTTTACCTTTCATTACATGAACAGAATAAAATTTTGTTGCTTTTTTCAATTAACAAAGAAAAAATAGAAAAGCGAAGAAAAACAACATTTAATAAATATGTTCTTTTTGGAAGTTTGCCTTTTTTATTGACTATAAAGGAACACAATAAAAGTATACTTTATATAGTTTATGTTGTACTTTACAGGTTTGCATGAATTCGTAAACACGTCAATGATTGCTTCTCATTGATAATAGATTTCTCAGTGTTCACTCCATTTGTTGATATGAAATTATAAAAATATAATATAATAATATTGCACCGTTTTTGCGTTATCGTTGTTGTAAAACGCTCATATCGCTGGCATTCGTGCGAGATCAATATTCTAAAAGAAGCTTCGATTTCAGACACATTTGAAAAATGAATTTCTTGAAAAAATGTTTTCTGTGAAAGCGACGCAAAGCAGTTTTGGATATAAAAATGGATTCAATGCGTTCAACGAGAAAGCAAATCGAGTTCGCAGACAAATCAAGTTCGTTGCAAATTAGACTCTCGGCTCGATAATTGCAAAAACATAAATTTACGTTTTAATTACAGTTGCAAAATATAAATGTAAAACTCACGCTGCGAAGCGTTAATAAAACAACTCTCAATCAATGTGTGTGCGCTTGCAGCACAAATGAAGTTGACGTTCTGTTCGTTCGTTCGCTGCGTTTGCAATCGAGCAGCGAAAGATGCTCGCGTTTGTTGCGATACAGTGTTCGCGGCTGTTAAGTCTCTCTTTAAGTGATTTTAGAGAACACTTTCATTAAGTGATCATTCAACATTTCTTTAATAAACGCGACTCTGAGCAAAAAAGCAAACTGAGCCGAAAGTGTGCTTTGCGAGTGTTTCGAACACATACTCTGTGTAAAGCTGCGTAAAGCGTGTGCAGGCGTGTGTAATCTGTACAAAGCACAGTTTCAGTGAAAAGTGTATTGTTGACTTTACAGGAAACATCACCGATTGACTATTCGAGTGATACGCGGCTGTCACACTCAACACATCTCGGATATTTCGACAGATATGAGAATGAAGACAGTTACAACATTGACGATCAGTTATATCGACCTCGAAGTGTTGTTTCTTCAGCGAGTTCTTCAACGAAAGACAACTCCTCGAAAAGCGGCCTCAGAAGTAGTCGTAAAACATCGTCGCAACTGATTTCAGCGGTCGGTGGAGTGACCAGAAAAACAACAACAGTTTTGCGAAATTGGGTGACGAACAGTTTAGCGCACAGTGATAGACACTCGAAAACAGCGTCAATAAATTTGCGAGAATGTTTACCACCGATGTATCACAACGCAAAAGGAATAGCAAAAGCAGTCAAGGTAACTGTTCCGATGAAATGGATGCTAGAACCTCGTTATTGAACTTATTTTTTTGCGCAACACAAACGCGAGTTTGTCTCCAATTTAAAGTTTGTAGAATAGATACAAATGGTGTACAAGTGTATTCTAGTAATAATAGTCGCCTATAAGTAGCATACTATTCTTTAGATGTGCGCAAAGTTACGAATGTACCTGTTTTTGCATTGATTTTGACTGTGGCAAAAGTCAGCTCGAATCGATTCGATGTTCGTTCGCTTGTAATGAGATTGAAGACATTCTTTTCTCTGTTTTCGAATCAGACTGCGAATACAGCTGAACAACAGACAAATGTTAAGAGACACATTATTTTTTATTCAAACTGTTTATTACGCAACCGATTTATTGATTAAACGAAAATATGCGTCTTTGTTTGTCTGATCCGAATTTTTGTTTCGCTGTTAAGTGTCCGCAGCAAGCTTTTCATTGAATCATGTTTGTACTAAAATGTTTTTATCCTCATTTTGTGTTTAGGAGCAAAAGAGAAAACTTTTTCACAGCCAAATTTATGAAAGCGAAATTCAGTTGAAGAAACTATATCTGCAAACATGCAAGCGACTGCCAGCATTTGGATGTCAAATGTTTCAAGTGAAGGAAATACTCCGAGGGAAGACCACTAAACTAAGAGTGACGCGATTGTTGGGACTCGGTGTGCAACGTATTTTTCTTTTGGACAGCAAGACTCTGACACCCGCCAAATGTCAGTCAACCAAGGATTTACTTCAGTGGAGAACAGGAGGTGGACGCTCTCACGATCGTTTGATTCTCGAATTTCGCACCGGAAAGTGGTCTGTCGCTGCTACTCCTGGATCTCTTCGCGCCATTGGTAACGCTTTGTGGACCATTATGCAAGACATCGACGGACAGTTTCTCAACCAACTTTTGGTTCTTCACTCGGATTACGATCCACAAAATGGTGCCTCAGCAAACGGTGAGATTTTCTAAAATTGAATCAGTTTATGTGACGCGCAAATACCTATGTCCAGAGGCTGGTCGTACTTTAAACTTATTTAATGTATCTTCGGATTCAACGCCAACAATGCATTACAAGGAGGAACTTGAAGCACTGCAAAGCATCCTTCATTTTCCAGAAGAAGTTGCTCTTCGATTGAGTGAAGTTGAATACGAACTTTTTTATACAGTGCCGCCTGTTGATTACATTCGTCACATTACTGTTAATGTTGAGCTTAACGAGAGCAACACATCTCTTGACTACTCATCTTTATCACACTTTTACCGCAATTGTGACGGTAGTGTTATAAACGCAGCTCACGCAGCAAACCCCAACTCAAAAGCAGTTTGTGTGCAAGATCTCGTGAAACGGTTTAATGAGGTATCGCTTTCCGTCGAGTGACGAGTGTTCTAATTAACTCTTCTCAAAGGTGAGCTCATGGATAACACACCTCATTATCTCTCAACCGACACACGACGACCGACGAGCACTGCTTTCCTGCATAATTCGTGTCGCACAGTCAGCTTGGAATCTCGGCGCGTTTAACACTGCTCTCGAAATTATCGCTGGTTTAAAGTGAGTCCCTTTCTCTTTTTTCTTTGTCTCTGCAATCGATTCACGCTTCGAAACAAGACTCATAAGTTAAAGTGAAACAAGTGTGAAATATTTCAGAACTTAATGTAATCTTGAGAACAGACTTCAAATTAATTAGTATCGAAGGGTGTGTATTGCTTTGTTGCAAACTTTTTGCAACTTTCTATTTAATGTGAACTCACTGCACGCAACAAATCTGTTCTGCTTTTTAATGTTTTAACCAGCACTCAGTGAAGACAAGCTGAAAACTTTGTTACAACTGTATTCACAATTTTACGATTTTTTCAAAAATTAATCACATATTTGCAATTTTGGTTAATTGCTTCGTTTCAAGTAAATTAATTAGGCAAACTTATAATTCGTATACGATAATTTAAATCTGCAAGACTTGCGGTTATTTATGTGAAACGATGCAAACTTGCGAATATCAAAACACACATCTGAACGTTGACTTTTCTGTTTTGTGATCAATATATTTGCTAATAAATAAAGCAGCAAATAACGCATTTTTAGAACTTGCAGCATTCCTCTCGTTTTTTACTCAGCCTGCTATACACTCTAGCATCATTACTTCGCACTGCTCCACTTTCGTACTCTTCTTTTCACGAGAGCTTTTTACAGACAAAAACAGTAAATCAATAGCATCAATCACAAACGTCTTCATTTCAATCGTTTCGTTTCTTTACAAATTAATAATTCAAACGATGCATAGACAACGAAATTGTCTCCATGCAAAATGTTCTCTTATTCATCCTTAGCTTCATGCAACACTCTCTCAATAATATCGATGTTTCCAAGAATTTTTTGCTTCAAAATGCATCGGGCACAATAAATAATGCATAATTTCATAATTTCCATAAACTAAAATATCAGAAAAGAAATTTTTTGTCTAAATCAAAACTGATGATTCATAAGTTGCATGCTTTATTGCAAAAAAGCAACCTACACGTTAGTAACTACTACGAATAAAAACAGAAATACATAAAATTTGCAATTCTATTACAATAAAACTTCATTTTTCCAGCTTATGTTATTAGCAGTAAAATTCCTTATGTTTTATTTTAAAAGAACATCACTACTATAAACACAATTTAAAACACTAAACCAATGATAACCAAGTTGATTATCTTCAACGCTTCTTATACTTTGCTCAAATATTTTACATCGCTTCATATCTGTTTAACATGGCATTACGTAAAAATTAGTCTAACGTCGTTCAATTCATTACTACTGCGTGTAACAAAAGATCAAAATAAAAGTTTGAAATTATTAATTTAATC
>NCKV01001206.1:0-11197 GCA_003675905.2 Leptotrombidium deliense
TACAGGTCTGCCGGAAATTATACGAAACATCGAATAATTACTTTTAACTAATAAAATAAACTGCATAAAAAATTTTTGATTAAAAACTAAGAATAGACAGTAATGTAGAAGTAAAATTATTCCAAACCAATTTTTTCAATTTCGACATGTTGGCTAAAATCGACCGTTGAAATTTATTCACTGATTTTCAAATTTTTAAACAATTTTTGGTTTTGAATATTAATTACTCGACCATAACGATTTTATTTGGTAAAGTAAAAAATATTGTGAATAAATATCGAAAAGTACTTTGCAATAAAACCAATTGTTTAATTTTTAGTCCGCCATACTTCGCAGGAGCGAATTTTGAAAAAATGCAAATTTGTGAAATTGAGGTTTTCTTGTAGCACAATCTTTTCTGTCCACTTTTAGGTAAGATAGCGTGGTTACACAACTTAGTTTTTTAATAAATTCGATTCAGCGAGATCAGTGTATAAAATAGCAACATTCACTTTTTGAAATCGACATGTTGGTTTACTTCTGAAATTTTTTACCTTTTTTATTGAATTTTTTGTATTTTTTATAATAACAGGTTCAATGTGTTATGGTAAAATATGAATATTGTGCATAAGTATAATATAGGAGATATTGAATTCAAATTTTTTTAATAATATGAATAGGTATTACGGGATTAGCCAGAATGATTCGAAAAAATAGCAAAAAATAAGCTTAAAAATTGTAGTGACGGTATGATTGTCTTTTTCACACAGCATGTTATTATGCCACTGAATACAACATTCATATTACTTTCATTGTATCATCTAACAAATGATACAAAAATAATAAAATTATTTTTTAATCGGTGTTAATATGTGCCTAGTACCAGCAGGTTTATTACGTTTCGTATAATTTCCGGCAGACCTGTAAACCAACAACGGTCACTGACATTCACGAAAGTTTTTACATAAGCCCGTATACAATTTACTGCTCATATCCATATAAAACAAATTTTACACTATGCTATGAATATCAAAATTGTTTCGAAGATTGCTTTATTTACAGAAATTATACTGATTTTAATGTTGACGAATACTGCAAGTTTCATTGCGAAAGGTTTATGTGCTTCAATGCAATTTATAAGTATAGCGTATTCAATGAAATTAAAATGCCACAAGATCTAATTCACACAATATATATTGTGCGTAATTAACCACAACTTGTAGAATTGGAACTATATACACCAAAAGTCGACAATATTGATTTATTAAATACCTTATTACGAGCGTGGATGCTTTGGGTTGAAGTATCTATTTTATTTATTAATGAACATATAATTAAACTGCTATCACAATTAGAAATTAAATAAAACTTAAACTGTTTAAATTCATTAAATATTGGTAGAAAAGCTAAAAATATTGTTAACTTCAATTTGGGCAATAGTATCAATTGCACATTGGATGTCATTTGTTGTGTTGAACGCGAAACAGGAAATAATTGTTTCAGTGGAGTGCGAAGATAAAACAAACGATTTAATTTTGTTTAAACTTTTGAACAAAACATCGAATAATGCGAAACAGATTTCCAATGTTAATTTGAGTATTATGCATTCTGATACTACTTTCCTGATACGATTTTCTGATGTTTCCAATTACTTGGTGTTTTCTCGCTTGTCGTTAGTCACAAACATGCAATAACTTGATAACTAACTTAAAAATAACTTGATGTATGATAAAAGTAATCTAGGAGTCAATTATGCGAAATTCCCAATATACAATGAAAATAAATTGAGCAATTTACATTGCTTTGCTTTTGGAACATTTATAATGTATATTAGCAAAAATGTTCTTAATCGATATATTAAAACAACGACTGATGCTAGAAATGTGATGAACACAATTAGTTGTATTGATTGTTTAACGAAAAGTGGTGCGAAATGGTATTTTACTTGCAAGTATAAACGCAGAAATGATTCCGTAACTTTAAGAAATTTTGAAATATGTATCAAATGATGCGATAAAAAATTGTAGTGTCACATTCGTTTACATAGCTTAAAACGATGGATGTGAAAAACGGCAATATGAATTGGACTGTCACTGTTTCTAATCATGGTTTAATGAACAGTAAATTCATTTTAAATTACAAGTTAAATTTTTCCGACTTTCTCAACTACTTGGGGCACATATCTTCAGTTTATTACGATATTTATGCTTACTCTGTTTATGTTTTAACTAAGAATAATATCACATGAAGGATAGGTTGTTTGCTCATAGCAATGAAAATGTACGATAGTATCCATTGACAGTTAATATTAAACGTTATTGTACGATAACCATATGTTCGCAAAAAAATCACAAGTGTAATAATGTTTAAATTCTTTATATCTTAACACATTTCGTGATGTCAATTGCTTCATGATAAGGCATTTTAAAATACAAAAAGAGAATAAAAATTACGAATTCCTTTCATTTCAATATTTTTTTCAACTACATAACCATTGTGCTATGAAGTATGTTATTCAATATTAACACTGTATTTTGATGTTATACTTCAAAATTAAGGACATTAATGGAAGGAGAAAAGCAGTCATTATTTTATATGTTTCCCGAATTCTAAAATGAAATTGCACGATTTCATTTTACGAGCATTCAGAAGTAACCTCCTTAATTCTGAGTGTATTTTTATATCCGATTGTCCTTATTCAGAGGTTCCACTGTCTCTCATGTCATTAATTATTTTCAAAATAATTTTTGTCAATAAGTGATCGCTACGTTCATGTGCTTGCTCTGAAAATAACATTTTCATGTAATTTCTGTATTTGTTAATGTAACGCTTGTCGCCTAATATTTAAAAATAATTTTATTGTTGTTGAGGTTGAGATTGCGTTGCTTGAGGAAATTATTACTCCTTCGGAAACAATGTATATTATTTTGAAGACATAATATAATGTATATCCATGGACTCGCAATGAAGCATCTCCCGAACCACCATCAAACATTGTGTATAATTTTTACTTTTCAATTCCATAAATCATACGAGGTAGATTTTTTTCCCAACAAATACATAGATTGAATATATACATATATCATAGTAAACAGATGCGATGTGTCCCAAATAATTAATAAAATTTAGGGTGGTAAATTTGTATTGTAAAGTGAATCTTTTGTTACTTAGGTCGTAATTGTCTATCTGAACTGTTAGGTTATATTTATCCAAAATTGGTATAGACAAAGAAAATATATCAAATGTGTGTGAAATACACAAGCGCATATCACAGTTTTTGACACATTCTTCAAATATATTGTCAGATCCTCCAAATTGCTTTCGGCAATTATGTATACATGAGGTATACCATATTTTGGCGCTATTTTGCTCAATATCAACACATTTAATCGTTTTCATTACGAATGATGCATCAAGTGTTAATTTGGAATATTTCACGAGTGTTAATTTTCTATCGACCACAAATGTAGTAATTTTTGCGTAAGTGCTGTACTGCAGATTATTTAATGGCACCTTCGTATAAACGATAAAGTGCGCTTTTCTAGGTGAATTTGGAATATCGTCTTGTTTCATTGCGTATTGTGTGTAATTATTCTTTACCAACGAAAGTAGTGTATAAACTAAATACTTTGATTCTCTGAGTATTAGACGACAAAATGAGTCACGATTAAGTAATGCACTCATATTACAAGGATCAGCAAATATAGAATCTATGCTGGTGCTTTCCTCCACACGTAATAGAATTATGTCGCTTGAATCGTATGTGTATTTCACCTCAACAACAATTTCATTGTATTTATATATTGTTACAAACTTCATCCAATGAGCAAAAGCAAGTACAACTAAAATGAAGGTAAAAAATAATTTCACAAATTTTCTAATCCTACGAAAAGCAAAGGATCGAAATTTGATGCATAAATTCAGTCGACATGTAATAGTGTCAATCAGATTATTGCTGCAAAAGTATATAGAAAATCCAACCCAAATCATCCAACAGCCTAATAAATTATTTATGAAATCGATTGTATATACCTTCGGTCTATATATTTTTGTTTTAATTACTTTTGACGAATTGTGAATAATTCGAATATTATGTTGAATTTTCGGCGTAATATTTCTTTCATTTATAAGCCTATACCTATAGAAAGAATCAATACAAACGGAAATGTTACATCTATGATTACAGAAATCATAAATGGCAATATCCTTATAACCATTTGCTTCGAAGCACTTTTCGAAACATTGCTGATATTTCGTTAAATCGACACAATTTGTTTTAAACGGATGCTTGAGTGTCTTCTTTGTATTCTGTGAATAGGAGTAAAATTGATCATTAATAGTGATTAAATTTTTAGCAACAGGATTTATGTTAATGAGCGTGTCGCGTAAACGTAATTCGAAAAATATAGGTTTCCTCACATGAATGACAAATGACTTATACTTTTTCCAAAAATCACCTCTTTTGAAATACGAGACGACTGCAAATTTTCTAGTTTGCAGAATAATTGGATTACTAAGCAGTGAGCAATTTATGCAATTATTGTTGCTAGTAAGAATTACACAACAACTAATACCGCTTTGATCAGTAATATCTTCGCGTAGGAAGCGAATAAATTCTTTGTCAACCTTTTGTGAATTACGTATGGTTTTAAAGTCGATCGATGTGTTTTGAAATTGAAATTGAAATTTGAAAAACCTTAGGGATGATAATCGTCGAATATTAGTGTCCAATGTAATGGGCGGCAACACATCTTCAGTTTCAATTTTCCAAATTGTGTCTATCACAAAATCGTGATTCATGTAATCCCTGACATAGAATGATGCCTGAATGACTGTGCATAATAAACATAAAGCAAACAGTAGTGATTTTATTTGCTTCTCATTTTCTGTCACTAAAAAATACAAAAATAGTATCGCAAAGTGTCGCGAAATGTTACATACCTGAGCTTCCATTTAAAAGATGTCTTCTACTTCTGCGACGAAAACTTCGTTTGCTTAAATGACTAATTTTAATCAACCGAACAATGTCGGTCAGTATTGCTAAAACAGATACTCCAAACCAAAATGAAATTGCACCCGAAATAGAAATTAATAAATCACCTATATTCATTTGATAAATTATTTTATATGTAGTTTCGCTTAGCGAATTTCTTTTAAAAAAGAACCTGCCATGTTGAAGCCAATAATATTTACTTATCGCGAAATAACAGTCAACAAAGCTACACATTTGGTAGCAATAAATTCTTAAAAAATTCTCCAAACAGTTAAGTAAACATTCTTGTCGATCAATGTAATTAATCAATTTGTAATTAAAACAATTAGTTGCATACGGTTTGGGTAAAACATTATAAAATGTTGTGTCCATTCGATATTGTCTAAATTTTGTGCATAGAAAATAGTTTACAGACAAAAAATTGTTTACGTTAGTAGCGAAGCAGAGATCGTGTGATGTTAGGTTTTTTATTTTAATCATCACGGCAACACTAATATTGAACAAATAGTATTCTTTTCCGTTAGAATGGAAAACTCTTTTTGTAGCATTGACGTAGTTTCGTTCAATTGTTAGCCTGTGTTGCAAGTCAAGCATACTGTGATTATGGAGATTATTTGTTACTTCCTTCACGCTTGAATATCCAATATGATTACTTTCAACAATTATAGTCAAATGTAATGCTTTTTTTGCGTTATTGACATCAATTGTTAGTTCGCACGGATAACTATAATATACGTTGAACACAATATTTAGATGGTATATACTACAACACACTATAATGTACATTATCAAATAATTGATATAATTTGATTTTCCCATTATTTAGTTTAAGTATGTTTTTAATAGGCTTTTTACAAATGACTTTTTTAAATTAAAAAATTTCTAGTGAATTGACTTATAATGCTTTACTCAAAAATTCAAATTTAATTTCACTGCGAAAATATCAGCGATTTCACAAATTTTTTTAACGGTTTAATTGATATCGATTATCAAAAGCTACAAAATACGAAGATCGGTCATAAAATATAATGGTTGTTTTTGAACATTTCTAATTCAACATCTGCAGCTACTTCAAAGAATTTATATGAACACACTTTTCTCCGACTTCTGCAGAAATTTACTGGTTGTGAGTTATAATTTTTTAGGTTGAATGCTAATAACACAGTGAAGACATTTCAAATTTGTTATTGATCGACAAACTTGAAATTGAAATGAATGAAATTTTCGATTCTGATTGTGTTATATGCTAATGTAATACTGACAGAGTAATCTCAGTTTGTCGAGAAATGAAAAAAACCATCATATGGAGACAGGTATTACTACAATTTACATACAAAAAGTTTTTTGAATAAATTGGTATTTCGCAATTCGATAGCGTCGCAATAACCGCATTTCGTACGAACAATTTTCACAGTATTTAAGATAATCCATGAATAGTTTACAAAACATAAGTGCAAACAGTTCAATTTCAATTCTGTCTACTATTTATTGAGAAAAAACTCAGATTATTAAAACATCATGGAAATTTCTTGGATAAATGTTTTTTTGTGTTATTTGTGAATTTATGCATTAAATGTTGCTACACAACAATGTATTTTTCTTGCATTCTCATGCTACATATTTTGTTCCTCATTTTTGTCGAATTTTGTTTGTTAGCCTGTCTAGAAAATTCACTATCTTTTTTGATTAACAGAAATACAAAACGCTTTCATGCATTAAAAACACAAAATCGTTCACCTTATTCATATTTTACTACAGTAAAACCTGTACTTGAGACCGCTCGAATTAGAAGACAACTTGCGATTGGTGTACAGTGCTGTGAACGTACAGTTCAATTATTTGCGGCATTATTGTCATATATTGCGGGCTTCCTGCAATTGATCATTTTGTATTAAAACCAAACCAAATAAATGTAAAAACAACAGAAAAACAATGAGGGAAAGAATTTTAAAAAAAGTGAGTCAATTTTGTATGACTTGTCTTTTTCAAAATCATAATTGAACGAAATACAATCCTTTTGATTGCTTATTCTTTATTTTTATTTACATTCTTCGATAACATCAGTTAAAACATTAATATCAGTTTACGATATGTGCGTCTAGTTATATTTGAAATATAACCATTTATTCTTCTTAGCGATCGCCAAAAATGTATGATTGTGTTATTCATAATACTGCGTATCGAAGACAACAATGCTGCAACGAACCTCAAAACTCGGTATCTTTCATTTTTCAAAAAGCAATAAATAGAGTAAACACTGATGCCAAACCAAAGCGAAATCGAATTACACATGTAAATTAAAATATCGAATGCTTCGTGCTGAGCCCTTGAGGTGTATGTTGCGAAAAGCTGATTTTTTGGTTTGTTTACTGTAACAATCGTTTCAGATTTCAAATCTTTTCTAGTAACTTTGCTGACGAAAACAGTTGAGTAATAAATTTTGTGGCAATCATTTAGTGAACAAAGTTCGGCACAAACTTTTCTTAATTTAAATATGCTTATGCAAAACGTTGATAGAATGTCATCATAAATTACTTTGGGAAATAAAATGGGGTCCCACATGGTCGCAACAGGATGAATATTGCATCGCTCAAATGTATATTTCAGTAAGCAAGAATCGTAGCAGCTGTCTTTGTTTTTATACTTGAGTGATTCAAAATGACAGCAATTTGATTTAAACGGACGCGGCAATAAATTGACAACAGTCTTCCTGTATGTAAACGTGATTTCGACATTTCGATCCATGCAAAATGTTGCACTGTTCGATCTGAAAAAATGAGGTTTTTCAAACGGAAGTTGAAATGTAATGAATGCACATTTCCAGACAAGTTTTGGATTCATATTCAATGTCAACAGTTGTGGTGGCCATTCAGAAGTGTTATATTGCCAACGCTCCAAACGTTCATAGACAGATTGATTCCGGAAAAACATTGTGTAAAAAATATTGCCTCCGTCAGTTTCCTTCACAAGAGATTTGCAGTTAAATGGTATGCTATTTCTAATATGAACAATACAGTTTTTGTATGGCTGTTTATGAGAATATCTTAAAAGTTGAGATAATGCTGATGTTTCTTTGATTTTTTTCGGTATAACGACGAAATCACTTGTATTACCAAATAATGAAACTGCCGGCATGATGTCTGTAACCAAATTTTCATTTTGAATATCAACAACAATCATTCTAGTGAAGTACATCATAAGTATGTCACCCATTTGAATAAAGCATCCAGTGAAACAAAGTAATACAATCGAGTGCTTGAAAAAAGATTTTGTAAAATTTTGATTAAAAACAAGATTAAGGCTCCTAATTGTTCTGTTATTCGAAACGTGTTCAAAGTTTGTTCTGAATCTGTATGATCTGTATTCTCGAATTTTCATAACAATTATTTTCATCAATCTATCTGCAACTCTGGTGAAATATATTAGTGGTAAACCAAACCAGAGGCAAAGTGTCCCTCCGACGTATACGACTATATCAATAAGCAATGTTTTCGGTCGTACATTGTAAAATGTTGTTGCCTCCTTTGAAAATCTGTATACCCTTATTAAATTCGATTTTTCCGTGAAAATTGCTTTTCTGTATACAACATCGTTGTTATATTTCTGAATGTCACAATCAGATTTTGAACATTGTTTTTTACAAGATACAGAAATACTTGTTTCCTGTGGACATTTCTTATCTTCGAATCGTGGCAAATTTTCAATCAACGAAATCGGTATTGCAATATCATCAGAGGTCGACTTACATTGTTGCTTTACTTTCTCGAACTTGCATTTGTATATACAATCCAAATGAGAAGTATATCTTGTACCTGCATAGGTCATACAATTGGTGGCATATGGTGAAGGTAAAAGTTTGAAATGTTTACTTTTCGAATACTGCAAATGTGTTGCATATTTATAACCGACGTAAACTGCTTTTTGAAAATCAATTAAATCTGGAACAAATATTGGTGAATGAATTAAAACTGCAAAAAATATACGATAGTTTTCAAAATTATTAATCTTAATCGACATTAAATATAAATCGTCGTCAGTGTTGAATTCATATTTGATACTTTCTAAATCTTCTGTTTTCCGAAAAAACAACGTATGCAGTAAATAATTATTCTGCACACTTGTGTGCACCATAGTATAGTTGAAACAATTCCTGTTTGATTTTCCACGATAGTGGTGTAACGTGCATCGTAATATTCTACTGTGAAAGTCAATGAGCTTTGCTACTTTTTGATAACTAAAAGGATGTTTGAAAATATTTGTCACGCATTTTTGAATCTCTTGCTTTACTTTGGTGACATTCTTACAGTAATATTCTTCAATCAAAGTTGGTAACGATTCCCTTAATGTAATTGCTGGAAAATAAGCTTTTGAATAGGTTTCAACCGCAATATCGGTCAACGTTTCATGATCAAAATACATTTTCAAAATAATCCAATTTTGACGAAAACATCCAAATGTACAAAAGAACAATAAATTCAACTTGACCACAGTGTGAACATTTATTAAACTGAAATTAATTCTTGCTTGGTAACTTCTTAATACGTATTTGTCAGCCTTTGATATATCTGAAAAATAATAAACGATCACTATAAAGTTTCTCACTAAGCGATGGTGAGACATGGATATTTGAAACCTATTTTGTGTGGTGAAAATAGTGGTAAAAAAACCATTTCTAATAGATTCATTTAACTTTATATTTATGTGAATGAAATTCAAAATGTATTGTTTCATGTTTTAAAACTTACTTCTTTTTCTTTTATTGTTAATTACGATAACTCTATTTTTTCTAAAGTTGAAAATGCGAAGAAATCTTTTTAGCTTCACATATATTGCTGTAGCATTTGTTTCTAACGCTCTCTCAACAACCAAAATACAGTTGAAAACTGAAAAGCCGAACCAAAAGCTTATGGAGCAACCAATGTATATTATAACTTCAATCCGTTTGACCCTTTCCGTTTCAGTGCAATATTCGAACATTAAATTTCTTGGTCTGTCAACGACGAATGTGAATGACTTATGATATTGTTCATAAGTGTGAAGCATAAGATATTGATCTTTACAATCCTTCAATCTGCATATTTGTGTACAACTCTCAGCGACTAAACTTCGTTTCCAACATTCATCAAATTCAGATGCGCGATTTTTAGTCACTGCATTGTATATACGAATCACAAAAGGAACAGGGGGTAATTTTCCACAAATAATCTTGCTCAAATTTGTCGCACACTCTTCAAAGCAATGCTTTGATGACTCATAGCCCATATCCAAGTAATGCAAACAATCACTTTTCTCCATGGTTGACAGATGTTGAATTGTTGTTTTTGAGTAAGTAATACGATTCATTGTATGAGGTTTAATTTGAAACATTTGGCATAGTTCATCAAGCGCGCTGAATAAATCAGGATTGTGTAAGTACACACAAATACTTGAAGACATAAATCTGTGTCTAATTGCGAACAATAACCTTGGTGAATTTACAACATACGTAAATTTCGGATGGTTCACCTCTCTCATCTTCCTTTCGAAGAATGTGAAGAAAAACAAATCTCCCGTTGTTCTGATTCTGAGCGAAGTGTAATTATTGCAATCGATATATTTCCCTCTCCCTGACAAATTAATGATACATGACGGTTTAATGAAGGCAATGAATTTTCTACTCTTTGCCAAAACCGATGGAGCGTTTCTCAATGTTTCAATCACAGACGATCTAAATTTAGTTTTGTTTCGAAATAACTCTGCGAATTCCATAATATGTAACGCAAATGAAAATGCTGGCAATGGTTCGAATTTTGGTTCGTACAATTTCACTTCCAAAGTTGTGCCGTGTTTCAAATAAGGAAGAATTATAGTCAAAGCTTGTAACAAACAGCATACCACGCATAAAAGTTTAACTAAAAGTGTAATTACAATAAGCTTCATGCTGACAAGTAAATTCGTTGTTTTTAAATTATTGATTCACACTATGAAAATAAAAATTTTCAATCGATTTTTGTTTTCAGTTGTTTTCAAGTATTTACAAATGAATGTCGAAAACAGCATTTGAATGTTTAACATACGCAAATATTTAAAATGCGGTATACAAATTACTAAACTTTATGCGCGATATTATTTTTTCACTTCTACATTTTTTATTTTTTTTTTTCACTACATGGCAAACGCATGAAGCGTTGCAACACCCCCCAAATATCGATATTCTTGCACTAATGGTAGCAGATCGAAAGCGGT
>NCKV01001207.1:0-11198 GCA_003675905.2 Leptotrombidium deliense
AGAACACTTCTTAAACCAAAATTTTGATCTGTCAAAGTAAGGTGGGCTGGACTTTGATTATGGTTGTGATTATTATTATTAGTAGTACTAATAGTGTACGTAGGTCATTACAGTAATGGACAGTGGTGAAGTCATGGTGATGAGACGGTGGTGCGATAACAATATTTATTGTAAACGCAATACACACAAACAGATTAAAACTACAATTGAGCACAACAAAAAAATTTGTTGCTGACACCGCAAAACAGGAAAAACTGCACAACTTCGGGTTAGCGGTGATGAGATCAGGGCATTGATGGTGACGGACGGTGTTGTCTGAAAACCGTCGGGTGGTGGATACCTATATTCGCACCCTCTTGCATTAAAAGGGCAGCTTTAACAGAATCTTTTATTTGTTTCTGGACTACGTTTCAATCTCGATGAGACGCTGTGTACGCAGTTAATGGCAACAGTCAAATTTTACTTATTTATTATTCCATTATTCTTGTTTTGTTCATAAATTAACGGTTTTAATATGAATCGTTGCATCAGTGTAGTTTATAAGTCGGCGGTAATCAAAAACACGATACAACAAAATAAAAAAATTAATTTAACGTTTTTACTGTAAATGTGTTTTAATCAGAAATAACAAATCAAATTCAACTGTGGAACCATTTTGATACAGTTATAAATTATAACTTATAATGCATCAAATTTACAGTAACAAAATTCTACGTTGAATAGCTAGCATGATCTTTTTTAAACACTGAAAAGTTTTATGTTCACTGATGTCACCTTATTTATTTAATTGTAAGTTCAGTTTTCAATTACATTCAATTGTATGTGCTACGAAACGAATCAGACAGGAAGAGCCGAATGTTTGCGCTTTATTAAAACATGGCAAATGTCGTACAAACATATTTAAATAAGTTGATTAGCATTAAACAAAGGCAAAACTATAGAAAGTGATTATGACTAAAACTCACAGATTTCGTGAGTAAATTGTGGCACCTGTTACAGTGAGGAAAACACGCATTGCATCTTCATTTACCAATTAGCCATTCCCGGTTTATTTAGTGTCATGAAGTATATTTGACACGAGGATCCTCCTTTCGCAGAAGAAAAGAATACCTATGCAGACATATTAGCATTTGAAATTGAAAGAATAGAAAGTTTACTTTATCATTTCTTTCACACAAAAACTTCAGTTTCTGTGACTTTTTATGCATGAATACTCCATCCAAATGACCAGTCTCCACATTTCGTATTTCTATAGCTTTGTTTCCCCAACCCATTATTTGACCAGTTCCAATAAACGCGACAGACGTCGGCATTTCTCCCCACTGAAGAACTATATTCTTGCTAACTTTGCCATAAGTATTTACATAAACACCTTCGTCTGAAACAAGTTTGAGTTCATATTCACATATTAAGTACTAACTATCATAGCACAACAGAAGTTGCATTCCTTTTGAATTTGGCAGAGTAACAATCGTGTGTGGAGTTATCGGACCCTGACTCTGTAAAAGTTTAATTTTGTGTTCACAGAGAGCGAAATTCGTACAAAGAACTTACATGAGCAGGAATATAAATGTCGTAAACATGACCGTTATCCAGATCAACTGCGTGGAATCCCTCTCGAGAACCATAGATCACTTTCAGTCGGATACCCTCTTCAATTGTCATATCGACAAGCAGTGGCTTGTGTACCAAATCCGGAAATGATTTGAAAGCCATGAACTTATGGTACGGCTTTGGAGCCCATGCATATATTTCAATACTGTCTCGTAACGCAATTACCAAGAACTTGATGCGTTCATATTTAACTGACACAATAAAAATTTAAATTAAAATAATGCAGTGTAATGCTTCAAAAGTGGGTGGAAATTCATGCAACTTCAATCTGTCAATCGAATTTGACTCAAAGTCCACTGACCATTGCCGCTCCAAATGCGGAAAGTATTTTCCCAATCCTTAGAAATCTGCTGAGGTATTTGCCACACCACTTTGAAGCACAAAGAAAGCAAATGGCTTAGCTTATTATTACACACTAGTATTCGCTTCACCGTCTGGTTAAGAAACTCCCTGCAACTCACCGATTCTAAAATGAATAGCTCCTTGTAAATCACCAACGTTAACCCAACCGTTTCGCTTTTCGATTTGCTATAAACAAGTAATCACACAAAAATCAGGCTGCAAAAATCTTACCTGATCAGTTCGAATTATTTTACTTTTTAACCACGACAGATAGTAAACACGAACTCTACATTTCTTGCCTGAAACGGTGACAAGAATGTTTTGTCCCTCGAGAACTTCCATTTGCTGGAATCTACGACGGGATATTAACTGGTAAACTTTTCCTTGCCCACTTCTGTCCAATAACATTAATCCATTTTCAGTCCCAATTAACAAGTTCACTCCCCAAAGAGCAGCACACAATATTTCCGAATTGAACCGTTTCTTGTATTTTCTAATTTCAGGAGTGTCGGGATGCGCCGACGGTGTTACATTAACGTTAATGTGTGATTCTCGTCGTGGAGAAGGACTGGGAATACCGGCACTAAAACCGAACGTTAAAAATGAGCGTTGTTTCTGTTGTAAATGTAAAGGAGTTTTACTTCCAGACTGGAACTGTAAAAAACACGTATAAATAATAAGTAAACTTTATAACGTTGAACCTGCATCAGAAGATTGCTAACTTCATCAGAAACAGATTTATCCTGTGAAGAAACACGTTGAATTTGTTGCGGTAAGACGTCTGGAAGAACACACGCTGAGCGTAAAACATCCCTATTATTTCCTAGAAGTGCGATATTACTTGGAGAACTTTGAGAAGACTCGAGACGTGGAACAAAACTATGGTTCGACGACAAATCATTTACGTTGTTCGCAATTCGATCAGCCCTTTCATTCTACATTTAACATAAAAAATATTTAGTAAACATGTAAATGATCAACATATGAACCGTTAGTTGCCGAAAGTTAAAAACATTTGATTTAGGTATGACGAGAACTCAAGCAGAAGTGAAGCATTAGTGCGGACACCTGCAAACTATACCTTACTACTTGACCTGATGTTCGCCTTTTCTCTAAACTCTGCAGACTTCTCTTTAACTTCATTACTTCTCGCAGCAACCGCCAATGGATTAAACCTTTCTCTTCTCTGAGGAGCAGCTTGTTGCACAGATTGCTTTGTTTTGCTAACACCGCTTTTAGAGACATTTTCTACAATTTTGTTACTGCTGCTCTCAGCAACGATAAGCTCAGAGTCTCTTTTACTGTTCCTCTTGCTATTTGTTTCGTCGGTACTACCTTTTTTTCTCTCTTTGATACGGGCTTTGTTTTTATCTTTAAGTTTGCTCGCCTCATCATTTGATTGATTCTAGTTTGAGTTGCAATTCAAAAATTCAACTTCATTCATTAAAAAACAAAAATGAGTTTACCCGACGTATTACAAGAGTCCTGTCGTTGTTATCGTCGTCCTCTTCGTCGGGAGTTGGGGGCAAAGGACGATTCGGAGCCTGATTACCAACATTCTCTGTCATCAAACAGTTTATTAAAAAATGAATTGTCAATTTTCTTACCTCTACCAGAAGCGGACACTCCTCGTAAAATATGATTATCAGGAGGACTACAAAAAATAATTAAATTCACAAACAAACGTAAACCAAACTAACAGTGGTCGTGGAGGATCCGAGGCCAACAGCGTACCATCATTTCTAAGCACGCCATCGTCGTCATCATCATCATCTTCATCACTATCAGATCCTACAACATGTGGTGGAGGAGGCAAAGGTTGTGACATATCCGGTTTAATTTTTATCTGTCCATTGATCTTATTCTGATTGGACTGCAAATGAGAACTCTTTTGTTGGTTGCTTTTCTTTTCTTTTGCAGCGTTATTACTGGCAAGTTCGTTCAACTGAGCAGCGATAGCATCCAAATCTTCTGGTCTTTGAAGTTGGGCTACTTTAAATAAACCTGAGTTTCGGTGTGGTTGATGAGCATTCCCGTTTGACTGTTGACTTTGCTGAGCTTGATTTCTAGGTGGAGTGATTGGTTTGCGCTCGTTTTGACTCCTTTCACGCTTCTTCTCATCGTCGTGAGGAATTGGAGGTAAAGGTTTACTTGGAGGCAGTTCAGGAACCACTATTGCTCGCTGAGGAGGCACAGGAAGAGGTCGGTTCGCGGGATGAATCTGATGATTCGCTCCCAAATCACTCCGCGAAGGACCTGCAACTGGTTGAGCGACGTGGTTATTATTCAAGATATTTGATGGCTTTTCAGCTGAAGTCAAAGTTTTATCATTCCTTCGCAAGGTACTGTCTTGTTCGACTGCTTCGCTGGAATTATCTCCTACTAAATTGATGTTTTCATCGTCATCTTCATCACTATTGAAACCACCACGGAAGTCTTCATGGTGTTCGCCTCTCTTATGTTTGCGCACCCTGTCGATGTGATCTTTCAACTGGATTCGAACTTGGCGTTCAGTTGGTTGGTCCCTTATGAACGGATGTTTTAGCAGTTGATCTGTATATGGCCTCTGTGTGTAGTCTTTCACAAGTACTGTTTCTACAAAACTGTGAAACTTTTTGCACCACTTTTTCGATTTCAAACGCGGAGGAGGATTTCGAGGAATAAGGAACAAAGCTCTCATCGGATGAAGATCACATAACGCTGTTCATAAAAAAGTTAATAATCTCGCACAAAAATATATAAACTTACGAGGTTGTGATTCAGCCATTTCAAGGGCAGTGATGCCAAGCGACCATAGATCACTTCTGTTGTCGTACGTGGCATCGGGATTATCATCACAGGCAATCACTTCGGGAGCCATCCTAAAAATCGTTCATTTACACTGTTTAGTAGTACAATCTTACCAATAAGGTGTTCCTATAAACGTGTTTCTACGACCAATAGTGCGATCCAGTTGAGCACTGACTCCGAAATCAACGAGTTTAACTTCAGCATTGTCCGTCAGCAGCACATTTTGGCCTTTGATATCACGATGGATTATTTTATTGGCATGCAAATGGCTCAATCCCTAAAAATATCGAAATGTAAGTAAAGTATATCAGACCAGAGATCAAAAGTTAAAATTACCCGCAAAATTTCCCTACATATGTATGATATCCATTCTTCTTTTAGTGACTGTCCTTTGGTTGCTGAAAGCAAATAATTTAAATAAAAGCAATAGTTTTGTTAAACTAACATTTAACTAAATCTGTCACTGAACCGGCACCACAGTATTCCATTACAAGCCATAGCTTGTCATCTTTTCCTGGTGGACTTTTGTCAATAAAAGCGCCGTAATACGTTGCAATGTTCCGATGGTGCGAATATTTTTTCAACACGTTAATTTCTAGCTTAATTTCTTCTTCCTCTTCTTCAGTGACATCCATTATCTTAATCGCTGCCAATTGTCCGGTTTTTGTGTGTCTCCCCTATTTGAAAAATTTGCGTCACTTACAACGTTTTTATTTATGTGATCATAAAATATGCAAGCTGATGGATGGACAACGATTATGGTTACTGATTAAATTGATGTCGGTATTTACACAACAAGTTGTGTGAGTGAAACGTTGTCAAATGCAGTTCAAACATTACAATTCATATTAAGTATAGTCCAACTTAAGGACTAAATCTATATTCTTAACAACAAGCAAGATATTTGAGTTTAAAACGAATTAGTACATGTTTACAAAAAGGTAAGTAAATAAAGGCATTCAATGAAAGTTGAAGATCATTGAAACCCAGTTTCAGTCACCTTATTAGGTAATAAACACGCTTAAAAGCAAAGGATATCCCGTTTTTAAAGGAAAAAAAATAGTGGAGGCCAATTGTTTGTTACAATTAGAATATAAATCAAGGAAAAAATCATCCATTAGCAAATCATACAATTTGTGCTAAACAGCAACTTCCGCAGCAACTTCAAATATAAAGTTGTAGAATATACCTTCAGTGACAGCATTCGTTAGCTGATTATATAACGGTCATCAATATACGTACAAATATGCACTTGTTACTGCCACAAAAGCTTGACAAAAAATTTAACGTGCACAATTGACCAAAAGGTCCTTGTCCTGAGAATGGATATAAACTGGTTTCAATAGGAAACTACCAAACTGAATTAATGTTAGAATAGAATCAAATATGTCTACATTCGATTATGGTCGAAAACAAAGCAGTTGCAGTTAAAACAATGCGTATTAAGCACAGAGATCACACCTTAATTAAAGTTATGCATAATAATTTTTCATCATTATTGACACTACGGACTTGGGAATATAATGTGACAAGTAAACTGTGAGTAAATTAGGCTAAATTTAAATAATTGAATTGTATTTTGATACAAAATCACGGTAAAAAGTCGAATATTAAAATGGCGAAGTCTACATTCTACAACTTATTCAAATGTGTTGACATTTTGCATTTATTCGCACTAAAATAAGTAGTGCAATGACTACAGTCTATAATTTTCACTAATACCAATTGTGGTTATTTTGAAGAAGTTCGTTTTACGTAATTTGGTTCAACAAATTGCGTCACAAATATATTTAAAATCACATTTTGTGAGGGCCTTCGCAATTGTGTAAATGAACCGGCATAAGCCTGAGTATCTGAGACACATGATGATTATGGGCATCTACGACGTACCTTATAGACTTGTCCATAAGTTCCATTGCCAACGACTTCAATCAACTCAAAAATTCCTGCTGGATCCTGCCACACAAACAATAAACAGCTGTCTTACAGTGACCGATAATTACTCATTATCGAATTATGATTTGTAGCATTCTTATTGACTTTGTATACAATAGTTATAAACGTACCTTTAATGTATTCAAGTCGATGTCATCTAAACTACAATTAATCGAATTCTGTGTGATCGCCATTTCTAATGAATAAGCGACGAATTATCTGATGCTCAGTTCGTTGCAGAAGTGTTCTAAAGGTTGATGTGTTTATTTCAACAGTATATGGTTTCACGGAACACATATTTTGACGACATTTTCGCCGAATAATAAAAAAGCATCGAAAGTTGTGATGAACACCGAACACTGTATTGTCACTCAACACACCCTTCGGAAGGCAAGCTGCTGTTTGAGTTTGCGTCCAAAGACATGAAATCGCAGCAAACGGTCATTGATCTGTGACTAAACGAGTTCCTAACACGTCGCCATTTTCTTAATGAACACAAATTACGGCATCAACCCTCTTTAGAGCAACTTTTTTCGGTCTTTTTTTACATATTGTTCGCAGGTAAATATGAACCAACAAGTCAACAATCGCAAAACTATACAGTTATTTCGTTTTGTCGGTTCATGACATATTTATTCTGTAATATGATCAAACTTTGCTTATACTGTTTCGAAAAATCACAGATTTTCACTTTTCAAGTGAGCAGTTGCGGACTGGTTTATTGAAATTAGTGTTACTTGTTCACGTTTTAACAGTTTGCAAACAATCAATCAGTGTTAAAGGGAACGTATAATCACTTTAAAATGTTGACATTTAAACTACGAAATTGGCGCCAATTGTGAAATGCACCTTTCAACTAAAAACTAAGAACTTGTGCAAGAAATTCAAAAATGTGTTTATTTATTCAATCAAGGTTCACGATTTACAAATTTGCGACGCTTTTTTTCACGTTTGCTTTTCGTAGTCAAAAAGGTTTTTAGGGTTTTAGAGAAACTCGTGGAGAACTTGCAAAGACGATTAAAATAATAGCATGAAAATTGTTTTCGCTAGTGCATAGCCTAACATAC
Organism: Leptotrombidium deliense; assembly: GCA_003675905.2. Taxonomy (NCBI): domain Eukaryota; kingdom Metazoa; phylum Arthropoda; class Arachnida; order Trombidiformes; family Trombiculidae; genus Leptotrombidium; species Leptotrombidium deliense. The sequence goes on from NCKV01001207.1 coordinate 7,749, forward strand.
TAACATCAGTTAATATCTGGTTAAAACAGTAACATATCAAACATTTATGATTTGACTGAAGCATGTTTAAGTTGCCAGGGCTCTACAAGCACTCTGAGTAAGCTGTACAGTTTGGTCCTTCAAATATGCTAAATTTCAACAACTTTTCGTTTATGAAGACTGCTACACTGTATAATTGTAGTTTGGTGACTTACCTAAAAAACGTAGGTTTCCTGTGGTCATTCACAAAAATTCTGGCCACATGGCAAGCATGCTGTTATATTCACATGGAACAATTTTTGAGTGTATGAACGCTGCCATACTCCCTACTTCAGCCAGGGCGGCTCTATTTCCATATAACATTCGTAACCATAATTAAGGTACTATATTCGGTATTCGTAACCAACACAGGACTAAAATACATAGTCAAACCTGAATAAAGCCGCATAAAGTTTAGTTCGTTTTCAAAAAAGTGTTAGTTTAAGAAGTTTATAACTTCATAAGTTTGTAGGAAAATTGGACTATAAGTCGTTCCAACAAATTTCGTGACTTTAGAACGGCTGTGATTATAAATGCATTGGGCATATGGGAAAGTTCTTGGATTATGCGTGGCTTAACTGAACTGAATCATAAACTAAACGATGTCGCTCTAATCACAACTTTTTATTATTTAATGTTGCGTTCCGAAATCAGTTCAACTCTTTTCAACGATAAGTTTAAGATATTGTGATTGCGAAAACTGAATGAATGAATCATCACACCCATTTTATTGTCACTTTAAGAATCTGATAGTCACTGCGATTCATCCAACATACTTGTATAAAACGAATTTTACAATGTTTTATTCAATTTTATGCTGTGTGAATGGCTAATTTTATAGTGAATGGCGATAAAATTTTGTGGAGTATTTTCCTTGTTTTTCACGACTTATCTGTTGTAATTTGAAATAAACCGAAATCTAGTAAAATTCGTTTAACTGACACCCAGGTGAAGCGTGAAGTACAGTAAGAATAAAAACTTATAAAGTTTTAAAATAATGGAGAGTAATTACACGTTCTTCAAACATAGTATGTTTAAATATGTATGTTACAATTTTATGTTACATAAGTTGCATGTATGTTACTTTTCACGTGTTTCGCTGCATTCAGTTGAATTCTTCAAGCTTTTAACTGTGACAAGCTTTCGCTCATTGCCTCAACTTGTGTATTTTGCTTATTAAATTCAAAACATTAATTTACATCTGACTAAATTAGAAAAATATTTCACATACCGTACTCCTTCACATCGATATGTCGTGAATGAATTTTATACAAATTTTTATCTTGATTTGATGAAAAATGAGATAGTGATACCGATATTGCTGATAATACTGCAATAATTGACTGATCGAATGTTGTTAGCTATTTTTTTCTGATCAATATCGCTTTTTACAACATATACTAGAATCAGCAACCTCTGGTCTAGGTAGAATAGGTAGAGTTTACAAAGCTGTTTCTGAAAGAGTTTCTTTCAACAAATATTTAAAAGTTGCGAATATAAATTTTTAATTATTATAGGAGTAAGATTGATCAATATGTTGTTAATGTGTTGGAAAATGTATTTTGGACTAATGCTAATTGTTTGGCATTTGTTTATATCTGAAAAAATATTTAGAACAAAAATTTCATAATTTGTATTAATCATTGTCATCATCTCCCATTTTTTGTATCAATCCATTATTTTTGGTTAATTTTAAGTTTCAACAACCGAAGTACAGTCAACCCTTCATAAATTCACACTCTGTAAAGTCACAAACTTTATTAAATCACCAGCAGTGCGCGGAACCGATTTTAACTTTACTCCTTTCACAGTACCTCTTAAAAGTCATAATGTTTTTAAAGTCACACTTTTTTACGTGCAAATTGTGTGACTTTATACAGGGTTGACTGTAAATTGAAAACTTTGTCAGTGTAAAAAATTAAAATTTCTAAATTGCGTCACAAAAGTATGAAAAATCACAAATTTGTAAATTTAGAGCCATAAGTCTCGGTTATTGTTTCTTTCCGAAAAAGAGAATTGTTATTTTGACTAAACCGTTTCACTGTGTTACATACGAAAGGAATCAAGTTTCGTTAAAAAAAGTGAAATAATTCTCATGATTCGAGCTTTCTTATTTTGAGTTGAACGACATCAGATTGGTTATCGCTGTCAAAAAATATTTGAAGTTGACAAATCTCTTCAATTGCACAAGTCGTATATGTGTGATGAATTGCGCAAATTTTTCACAGAGTTTTATTTGTTTCTTCGATTCTTTTCAATGTTTCAAAAATTTGTAATTCAAATGCATTTGCACATGTACAACCAGAAGAATGTTCTAATTTCGTTTCAATCAACAAAATTTTATAACTAATTCTGGCCACAACTGTGCATTCATTCAAAAGTTGACATCGCAAATACTTAATATTTAAACGATAAATGTGATAAGAGCCAACATTGTGACTGATAAGTGAATTTTGAAGTCTTGGATTGAAATAATGTGTTTTTTCTAATCTATTTCCGTCAATAATTCTTCTCACAATAAAACGGAAACGAAAAAACGCAGTGCTTTGTAAATAATTGCACAACAAGTGACAAGTTTGTTATAACGAACTTAACCGTTGCACGTTGGGTAATATTCCATTGTTATTTTGATTCTGCGTTTTGTAAAAAAAGTTGTTACCAACAATGTTTTCATTTTTAACAGCAGCATTTTTCTGAAGACTGATTAACCAGGGGCAACATGACAATATAATAACGCGCATGAAAAGTGTAATTTTATGCTACATTGACATGGTGAAACAATTTTTAAAATTAGTTTAAATTTAGTGACTCGTTTTTTTGACGTTGTGCCATATAAATTAGCCTTACATTAGCTTTTAGTTGTTGAAATTTTGTCGTCTAAATAAACATATTGTGCATTTTTCTAATCCGAACACCATTCTTCAGTTTTTCCTTCATTCCATTGAATTTTAATGGTTTTAAATAAGTCTTAAAGTTTTAAATTGTCTTATTTCAATTTACATCGAAGAAATTTGAATACTAATTTTGAAACCACAGAAACTTTGAATATATATCGATTACACAAATTCATTTTTAGTATATTTGAAACTTGCCTGTGTGCGTTGAAAATTGAGAATATTAAAAAAAACGACGATAACTGAGAAATATTTAGAGTCAGTTATTGCCACTAGAGGTGTTGACAGTGAGTCAGATTGACGCACGGTCATTCACGACAACTAGTGGTTCACAAATTCTCACTCCTGCCGATCACGTTCACTATTGACACCTCTCATTGGCACTTCTGTATCGAGAAATACATAATAAAACTAAACTTTAAACGGTTTCATTATTGACCGACCGCGGTTTACCGTCATTTTCGCGAAATTGAAGTCATTTGGTACCACCTAATGACGCAAAGACCCTGGAGACTCTGTATGGGACAAAACGGTATAT
>NCKV01001208.1:0-11170 GCA_003675905.2 Leptotrombidium deliense
TGTGTCTATGGGGCTACCAAAGTTAACTTTTACCTTTTGAATGTTGGTCTTCTGCGCCAGATCCCATTCCTTGAAATCGCTTTCTTTCTGCATCATAGATTGGTCTGTTAGATGTTTTGAAGATTCGTGATCATCTTCCATCGCTTTAACGACACTGACCATGAACTGCAACTCTTCCTTCAATTGTTCTTCTTCCTGTTGGATCCGCTTTATTTCTTTGCGTTTGATTCGTCGAGCCTGTTCCTGTGTAATGTCTTCTTCAATTAGATGGGACATGTTTCTACTACTGTTCGACTGTTCTATTATTTAACAATGCAATCGTAAAAACGCGACCGGCGTTTGTTAGAACGCGACACGCGCCACTCTTTGGTCACCTGAAAGAATAGATTACAAAATGCAAAATTTATTCAATATTTTTGTCGCGTAAACAACACGCTATCGATTCGATAAAAACATCGCGCGTAACTAATGTGCAAACAGTGTCCCACACGGTAATCAAATATCGAGTTTGGTGGACATTTCACTTCGTATGAACGACCGAATCTGCATCTGAAGTATGTCTGACAATAATAATACATCAGTTTGCACAGTATTTAATAAATGACGTTTCATTACCCTGCAATTTCTCAAACTGTCAGAATACGCTGTTCCATCACTTTGTCCGTAACAGTAATTAAACTGAAATAATGGTCCGTTGAAAACTACGACATTTGGCGATGTGAAGAATGGATGTGGAAATGCATAACAAGGAATGTAGTCGTTACAGTAAAATGAATACACAACATGACTATTAACAACGAAAACTGTTTCAGAGAAATTAAGCTCAAAATAAGAATATTGCACTTCATTAATTAAAAACTTACCAATAATAAAAGCAATTATAATTGATTTACTCATTGCGAATACATTAAAATAACTTTTTCAAACAATTTACTGATGTATTGAAGTGTGTGTATTTTATTCGGTAATCTTTCGCTTTAAACAAATTTGCTTCAAAATGCAAGCACTGCGAAAATAACAATTACTTTATGTACATTGTTTTCACACTTTTATCCAAAATGCAAATGCACCAATTGGCACCTTTCCTTGTAATCAATTCACTTTCACTTTCATTGCATTAGAACGAGACACCTGTTACACATGATTCAAATGTCGTTATTCAATGAAGTAAACATGTACAGTCGTCAGGCAAATAAGTTAGTCATTTGGTTGAATTACAATAGTTATTAGTTTTCATTACAAATAAACTTATTATTATAATTATTATTTCATGCGATGTTATTGTGTGTAATTTGTTTTCAAATAATTGACGTCAAAAATTCAATTTCAATTATTTATTTAACGTTTCATTTTTTGCAGTGATTGATTCACATTTAATCACAAAATAAATTAAATACATTAAATTGTGTACGTAACATTCATATTTCTGGGAAAAGTTGTTGTGTGTATTTCAAACAACCGAAATTCAATGTGAAAATTCTGATTAGGTCGTTCAGCGGCGAGCGTTTGTAAGTCGTTTAACAATTTTTTACTCGAATGATTTTTGGACAAGTGATTTATGGTTATTTTAAAATTAATCACATCTCTCAGTGAAGAGATTGTTGTCAGCAAAGTCTTCACTTCGAAATCATCCCAATGATCTTCGCACGCAGAACCTTCCAAGTGCAGCGAGTTGAGTGAGTGAAATGAATTCAACGCTTCGATTATGTTTCGAGACAGAAATATGCTTCGTTCAAAAGTGAGCGAAAAATGTTGAACATTCGGAAATTGGGAAACAATAAAACGCATATCGCATTCATCCATTTCGCCGAATTCGCAGTGCAATGAATTCACTGAATTCATAATTCCGTTCACACGGAAGTATTCCACATTTATTTCGTCAAATATCAATGAAAGCTTTTCGATTTGCAGACACGAAATTCGAGCGAAGTTTACACTTAAATAAGTCATGTCAAGTTCTAAGCATTTTAAATTCTTCATTTTTGTCGCAATCGCGTCAAGAACTCGAACGCAATCGGCTTTACTTTCTCCTTTGAATGCGAAATTAGTCAAATTGCAAATATTCTCGCATGTCACCAAACACTGGACATCTAATTTTGAGATCGGACATCGACGAGGATCCATTTTTTTGAATGATCTCCATTCAAGTGACCTAATTGAGTCGCCAATGTCAGCGAAACATAATCCTTTAATATCCAAGTAATTTAGTTTTATTTCTTGCAATTGCGTCAAATTTCGAAATAAACAAGAAACACTTTCGTCTCCAATTGCGATTCGTGTTAAATTAATTGACTTCAAATTTGGAAATATTTCTGGTGTTTGTAGAATATTTCGGTTATTGCAGTGTTTCACATCGTTTACGATTAAAGTGTTCAGTGTTGAAAACCTTCCTTCGCAGAGAATTAGCAAAATGTCGAAAAGAATATTCGAATTATGGATAATTAATCTGTTTACGTTTTTAAAGAAATTAAGTAAGAATTCGAGTTTCTCAATGTCAACATTGTCGCCTTTGATTTTCAGCGTTTTTCTCCTTGAAATCAACGATCGATCAGCGAATGTCTTCCATTGTTTACAAACTAATCTTAATTTTATTAATTCGTCGTAATTGAAATGTTGAAATAAACTCATTAATACGTAATCGTTGAGTCGCGAAATTTGGCTTTCATTATTAGAACGACTGAAAGATGAAAAGAAGAAAATAAGGAAAGTGAATTAAGTCATTTTTGGTTTTTGGTTTATTTTTGAAAAGTAATTCAAACCTTTCGCAATGCAAGCGCTTCTCGACGAGTGCCAACTTTTTTAACGAATCGTTTTCAGACTCCAATTTTACACATTTTTCTTTCAACGAAATATTCTCACCAATTACACATTTTAATTGTAACTTCAGGCATTCTATTTGATTACTTAAGTAATCAATTGATGTACAGTCAATATTTGCATGTTGAACACATTGCTGCTGATGTTGTTGATTTTGTTGCTCATCACACGCACTGTTTTCCATGGAAGACATCATTTATTTTCTGCGCTTTAGAACACACACTGATTTTCGCTGTTCACGTTTATATTTAATTTTCATTTTTGCGCTCACTCAGTCTTCGTTTGCAACACTATTTTTATATGGCAATTTGTTTTCTTGTTGCTCTCATCATTACTCTGCTGTCAATAAATATTTGCGTCAAAATTCGTCTCTCAGAAACACGAAGAATCTCCAAGTGAAACGAGTAATAAATAGACTTACAAATGCGAGCAAAATCATTGTCATAATCTCTAATTGAAATACATTAAAATGAGTATTGAAATATTGACCAAAATTTTGGCCGTATCTGTACTTGTATGTTCACATTCGTTGTTTTACGTTGTTTGTTTGTTTAACAGAGAACAGAACTGAACACACAAATGAACTAAAAAATTGTGTTTATTCAGACGCAAGTGATCTCAGTTTCACATTCGGAGTTTGAAATATTAATTTTAAGGAACAAAGAACGTGACTTTTCATCGTTTCGACGACAGTTCAACGATTCTGTTTTCGAGTGAACTGTTTGTGTGTTTGTTTGTAATTGAATACATAGAATGTTTCACTAAAAATAACGATGAAATAATGCAACTCATTTTATATATTTGCAATGAAAACATTTTTTTGTTCACTTTTTATTATTCAACAATCTTCTTTTCTTTTCGTATTAAATTTCTTGAGTTTATTTTAGATAATTGCACATAAACAGTGATATTACACAAATAGCAGGTGATTACAGATAACATAATGTTTACTTGTCTACGATTCTACATTGTTTACTTGAAATGTGTTTATGACTCTTGTCAAATGTTGTTAAAGTGTGAAGTGAAACATTCAGAGCAAAATAGTTTTCAAAAAGTTTATTAAAATTTTTGTATTGTTTATCAGTGAATATCGCAAAATGTATGATTTTAATATGTGTTACGTGTGATTCGTATTTGCAGAATATTTTCATGCTTTTATTCAATTCACTTTGAAGTGACAAATTCTCAAATAACTTTCATTGCCAATTAAAGGAAAATGTCATTACAACACATATTAAATTCACATATGCGTTATTAATAAATAATTACGATCTCATTTAATGAGTGAATTCCGAAAAAGGACATTTCGAAACGATAAAACGATAAAAAAGTGGAAAATTTTGCATTCGTAAAAAGGATAATTGCATTCGCAAAGCATTTATCATTTTTTGCATACGCAACACACGTTGAAGTTTATAAACTTCTGTTGAACTTCGCTGCCTTTTAAAGAGAAATTTCGTAATGTCACAAAAGGGAAAAAACACCGAAGAAACTAATTGTGAATAATTGTTGAATCATAAATATTTGCAAATGTTTTCGTTTCGTCACTGTTTTCGCGAATTTTATGTCATGTTTTCGTAAATTCGGATTATTCACTGAAAGCGAAGTGTGCGGAAATTGTGGTCGCAATTCAGCGAAAGTCCCTTTGATGTTCATTGTTCGCTCGAATTCATTGTTTCGCGAAACACAGCAAATGAAAATTGATTCGATGCTCGTGTTTCTAACGTGATCGCCGTTCGTTAGTGTTTTTGTTTTCATTAATTGTGTGCCTCAATACTCGTTGTCTGCCTTTTTCATGCTCTTTGTTTGTGTGCGAAACTGAATTCGAATCGATCGACTGTTGTACTGTTAAAAAATTACGAAGACAACGCACACTGTTTACCTGCCTGTGAATGAATGCTGTTAATTTAGTAAACGCGACTATGTCGACTATGGATCATGGGTCGCACTATCGAGCTTCTGCTGAAATGGCCGTCACTGGTGGACATGGATCTCATCCGACGTCGCACACGACGGCGTCAATGCCTTTCCACTTTCCACCGATTCCATCTTATTTAGCGACGCTGTACCACACAACGCAGCAGTATTGCGGAAACGGTCATCCGTCGAGTCCGTTTTTAGTGCCAACGCCACCTGCGAGTGCACCGCCGACTGGTCGAACCAATTACTTCTTCCCAGACGCGGGTTATCATCACCAAACTTCGCCGTATCTTACAGCACAGTTTAATGCTTCCAACAATCCGACGCTACATTTGCCGCAAAATTTATCGATACGATCGCCGACGTCGCATCACTCCCCGATTTCGCCGTCGTCATTGAGTAGCCCGTTATCTGGTCGAAATGCTAGTCCTCCAAACTCAAGCTCCGGTCGTCAGTCTTCTCGCGGTACTTTTCTCAATAGTGAAAGCTGTGAGAATGATGCGAACAACAACCAAACCAATGCGATCCCTGTCACTGAACCATCGAATCAAGTGAAAGGTACGTTGAAACATCGCATATTGAGACCGCCAAACATTCAGCTGCACAATGTCGACATGAAAATGGATCCAGCACCGATGTCTGCACCGCCGATTCCGGTTGCGATGTCGGACAAATTGTTTACAAAGTCTCGTTTTGTGTCTTCGACCCCATCGCCGCCCATTGATCGCAGCGAGAACCGAGACACTCCTGGTCATCTGCAGTACCCTGAATGTTTTCGTAAAGGATCGTATATTTCTTTGGCTGATGGTACTGTAAAGCGAGTTGAAGAAATGTCAACTCAAGATTTCGTAAACGGAGCCTCTCAAACCCCAGATTTGAAGATTGATTCGAGTATTGTTGTGGAAATGCGTGAGAAAATCGCCGGTTTTTCAATGTCGATTACGTTTTGCGTTGGTAAACGTAAACAGAAGTACACTGTCGAAGCGCCGCTGGAACATCCGTTTTATGTGTACAATCAGGGCTGGGCGTCTTGTTCTCCGCCGAAGTCTTTGCAACGATATGGATTGAATTGCAAGCAGTTGAAAGTGGACGACGTCTGCATTTCGTTGGCAAAAAATATTTCGAAAGGAAGCAGTATATTAGCGAAAGTCGCTGATAATCAAAGTGCAATTTGTGGAACAACAAAGAATGGATTCTCGAAGCGTAACGAAAAGAAGAGTGAAAACAGTACTTCTCCGTCATTATCCGTCGCTTATAAGAAACGTCGTCATTCGGCACCGGAAGCGAGTGCAGGTCGCGAAACACCGCCGAGTCTCATTGATTCAGCAAACAGTGAACAAGGAGCGTAAATTTAATTTTAATTTAAGAGTAACACAATGTGTCAAACTAAACGTTGTATTCGTAGTGATCTCAAAGCTATTATCCGCATCGTTTTATACCTGTGCTCGAAAAGTGAACTTAGTGTGTTACGTATTAATGTCTGTATGCGTTCGTATTCGAGACATCAGACACCGCAACACAAACACCCGAAACTAATTAATGTTTCGTTGTATTAAGTTTCGTGTGCAACTTTTTCGTTGACATCGTTTTTCGATTATTGCGATCGCCTTAAACGTGGTTAAATGTGCATTTCTGAGTACGTTTGACGTGGCCTCAAAAACTGCATTTAAAATCATAAAAACTAATCGAAAACGAGTTGAATCTCTTTCATGTTTATTTGATTTTCGAAAATCTGTTTCAAAAATTAACGCCTGTTGCATTGTTTGCTGGTTTGTTTATTGTGTTGTATTAATGAATGTCTACTTTTCACTTAGAAGTTAATATTTTTTAAGCCACGAAAGATGTACAGTTCCGTAAAACAGAACACGAAACCAAATGAATCAAGAACAGTTTTTATTGTTATTATGTTTAGACTACAGAATCCGATTGAAATATGGTTCAAAACCAGCACCAGTTGATAAACAGACACATATCTCTGTGATAAGGTTTAATATTTGACAAACGAATATTCTAAATTTTCGACACTCAAATCTGAAAGATGGTTTTCAAAATCAATTATATATTTTCATAACAAAACAGCAGAGAAGATAATTATTTGTGTGCTCATTGTACGCCTAATGTTCGAAAAGAAATTAGTTTTCTTCCTTTTTCATGTCGATTTCAAGAAACAATGAATCAAACTGATGTGAATTTCTTGTTATCAATGTGAAAAGTATATATTTTCTCGTCTTACAAATATTGATAATAATTATTAATATCTGTTGTAATGGAGATCGAACTACAAACGAATAACCAAATCGTAATTATTAATTAATGTGTATTCTGCCATTGTTAATTATCGATATATGTTTGTTATGATATTTAACGTGAACTCAACGAAAATGACAAAATACACGATACTAATCGGAAGACAAGAAGCGATTGTTTATATTTACGTTTCGAGTTCTTCACACGTTTTACATTTCGACTGTCACTCGTTAATTACGACTGAAATGCTGTGTTAATCGAGTTATTGTCAACGAAAAGTACTTCGTTACAATTGTTTTGGGAACGGTTTTTAACTGTTTATTAATAATGACAAAAATTAACGCCAAATTTTAGCAATCAATGTAAACGATTACAAAGAAACAAAACTCCGATTTTTGTTTTGACTCATTAAAGAAAAGGAAATCTAATTTTGCTGCTAATTGTTGGCGTTCGTTTATTTCACGCGAATTCAGTCGGCTATCAATATGCGCTATAACGTTGTAGAAACTAACATTTCAGGTTGAAGCAATAGTTCCTTCGAGATGCATGTTATGAAGTGCTGCAAAACTGTAAGCGAAGTCAGTGATCACTGATCTCAAAAGGCAATGTCGATGAATGTGGATTTAAAGTTAATTTCCTGTGGAAGGTTAAAGTTTATCTCCTGTCAATCAATAGACTGCCAACATCAATGACCTTTTTGCGAGTATTGTGCAGCTTTTTACAACAAAATGAATGGAAACAATTTGATTGTTCTCTTTTACGTAATTTTTATCATTTAATACTTTTAATAATTGAAAATAAGCACACTGCGTTTTGATTACAACATTTGGAAATTTAATACTGATTTCAAGTACAGCAACGAAACAAAAAAGTTTGGCCACTTTTTTGCATTCCGTCGAAAGCGATATCGATCTGTCAAACTTTTTCTTCGCTGTTGTCTGCGATAGTTTCAAAATTGCAGTTTTTGGTGTAAAGTATATGTTCACACACAAAATATTATCACTGATAAATTTATATGATTAGTTTGTTCGTACATTTGATTTGTACTCGAGAAGAGAGAAATTCAAGTCACACACACTCAAACATTTCAAAAGGAAGATGTAAAAGGAATATTAGGGTCATTTAAAATTAGAAAACATGAATTAATCAATCATCCACAATAATTCAAAAGTGTCCCTTTACTTCAGTTTTGACTGTTTTTCAGCGTTCTGTTGACTTATGGTGAGAATCGATTTGTTGTCAACGACAGACAACGCGATTCCCATTTGAGCAGCGTAATAAGTAATCATTACAAACATTTGGCTTTGTTTCGCGGTTAAACCGATATTCACTGAGAACATATTCAATGCTAACAACGAATCCGAAATGACAAATAGAATGCCACCAACACACGAACACAATTGCGTCCACGTCCAGACGTCGTTAAACTGCACTCTTGCCAATGATCGCCAAAGCATTGTTATTAGCAGTGCAGCATAGTAAGGAACAGCAAATACCATAATCCCTTAAGCATTGAATAAAACGATTAATTCAGTGTCACTGGTTTTGAACGGCTGTTCTTGTTACATGCTGTATAATACTTTCTGTACTTACCAGCCAACCGCGGCCAGAGGATCATTAATCCCGTCAAACCGATAGTTGCTGAAACTATTGCCGATCTGTAGTTGAGTGGTTTAAAGCCGAATCCATTTATATAAAATATATGAGCGATACTGAATGAGACCAGTCCATACAAGAATGTCGAAGAACCAACAAGGAATGCATCACCAGCCATTGAGAACAAAAGACCCAACAGAATCCGTCTATTATATGTGTGTCGCTCTTCGAAACTGATTCCGTTCAAAACAACGAAAATGCATAACCAAATGATTGGCAAACATTTGAGAATACATGTCAACCACGTTTCACTTTCTCTGTCAGCTAAGACGAAGTAAATTGCGACTGTTTTGAAGAATGGCACCAACTTCGGACCAATGCATTTCACCTTAAATTATTTCATTAGTTATTCGCAAATTAACAAAATTAAGGTGAGCACTCACCACACTTCTCGGGTCAGTCCAACAGTCTTCTGTATTTACTTTTCCCATTTTTACGAATATTGAAGTACTGTGCGCCTCAAGTACATCAAAAAGTGAGTAAATTCAGTACAATTGTCCTGATTGTTCGTTGAGTGGGTTTAGCAATCTAATCAAAGAGCAATCAAAAACCAGAAATCAATTTACAGAGTTCGCTTTGAATTGAAAACAATGGGAATATAATAATAGCTTCAATAGCACAGTAGAATTTTAGTTTTGAAACTCTTTGAAAAGTGCGAAACAAAAGTAACCTTGAGTTACGATTCAAGCGAATGTATACACAACGGTTACAACAAAAAAGTCACGCATATCAGATCAGAATCGCGCTATTTTAATGAAAGCATACAAAATGAATATTCAATGAACTACGAAACAGCAGAAAAATCACGGAATAACAACCATTTCGTTGACAACTACCCGAATCGTTGTATCATGTTTCCTTCGTTTCGATTGACAAATCGTTCGCTGAACTCGTGATTCGTTCTTACTTCGCATTCACTTTTGTAGTCATTTTTAAACAAGAAACAAACAAACTGCGAATGAAAAGAAAGGGGAATTTTTGAGTATTATGCGATCATTTGTAATTTTTTGCAAATCTGTAATTTAAGCGCTTTGTTCTCTTTGGCGCAATTTGTTGCATGATTCGTTTGCAATATTCAAGTTCTAAATAACGAGTGAACATTTGAAAATGTTAAAAGAACGTATCAACGTATCGAAACATTGCAAAGCACAAAAAAGCTGTCACACAGTGAACTTGTAGTTCAGAACTGAACGCCCACTGAGACCAGTGTTCGCCAATAGTTTTATTACGTAAATACAAGTAAGAGCTGGTTGCCAGTTGCGAGCAGTGAACATTCTACGTTCTTTTCTAAACTCCGCTCTACTCTTTCGACTTCACTTTACGTCTCTTTTCTTTGCTGTTCACGGTTCTCTTTCTTTTCCCTTCTTTACTTCACACTTCCTTTTCTCGTAAAAAACTTTTCTTCGTATTTTCCTCCTCTCTCCTCTCTTTCCTAACAAATTTTAGCGCCCAAACTTTCCGTTAACTTTTGTTCTGTAAATATATTAAACGCGTCAAGCAACGTTAAACTTGACTTTTGTTCTTTGCACAGAGATTGCTTTGCAAAAATGTGTCAAACATTGTTTAATCGATATTTGTTGTTCTAAAATAAGCAATCGAGTTTTTGTTAAAATATTTATGAATCAATGGAAGTTCTGGAATGTGTTGTCGAAAGTCCAACTGGTTGCGAAGTGAATGTTGTCAACCATAAATGGAGAGAGCGAAATAATCATGCATCGCAGTGGTATTTTGGAAGTGATCAGAGTTAAATAATGCTGTCCGCAATCACTGGTCAAAGAATGGAATCGTGATGACCACAGTCCGAGGCGTTCACCGTAAACATTCCCGCAGTTAACAACGACTGCGCACTGTTCGCAACAACCTTGAAAGCGGAGAGTGAATTGTGAGCTGAATTGGGTCAAAGTCATTGCGAACGAAGCTTTCCACTGTTCATTTCGTGAGTGTTTTCGCAGACGATACAAGATATAAAAGCATTTACTTAATTGCTTAATAGTATTCTTTAAAAATCGCTCGGTTTGTGAGAATCATGCCAATCAGTAAAGTGTTTGCACGTCAAATATTCGACAGTCGCGGCAATCCGACAGTCGAAGTTGATGTTACTACTGAAAAAGGTTAGTTAAATGTCATTTTTCAATTTGCCGGTACAAACATTATGTGTTGTCAGGTCTGTTCAGAGCCGCAGTTCCTTCTGGTGCTTCAACTGGTATTCACGAAGCATTAGAACTTCGTGACCAGGAAAAGAACAACTATCATGGAAAAGGTGTCCGAAAAGCTGTAGAACATATAAATGCAACGATCGCACCAGCGTTGCTAGCCAAGGTAATCTTGTATTGTACGTCTTTATTTACGTTTATGTAATTGTTATTTGTTAGAACTTTGATCCTGTCAATCAACGAGAAATTGACACATTTATGTTATCACTCGATGGCACAGAAAACAAATCGAAATTAGGGGCAAATGCGATACTCGGAGTGTCAATGGCTGTGTGCAGAGCAGGAGCAGCCACAAAAGGTATCCCATTGTACAAACA
>NCKV01001209.1:0-11166 GCA_003675905.2 Leptotrombidium deliense
TTAAAGTGGACATTAATTATTTTAGGCATTCTGCTGACTCTCTCTCCCTCTCGATAAAGCACACCTCTGAAATCAGGACAGTTTGAGACGAAACATTAGTGTCCTTAATCGAGAGGTTTTACTGTACATCGTTGAATGGGAAATGAGAATATTTTAACATAATTGAAAGTTTCTAATAGAAATGGAGCGAATAAAAAAGTTTACTTGAAGTAGACATAAATTACACACGAGTTTGAGCATATTTTGTTTTTCACTCTCGATTTAGGACACCTTTCAAATCAGGACTGTTCGATAAGAAACATTGCTGTCCTTAATCGAGAGGTTTCACTAGTTCTTCACTGTTTCTGTCGCGAAATGAATTTGTGTTTCGTAAGAGTTTCTAAAGAGACACATTTCTGTCTCGAAAAGATCACTCCAAAAAGCTTCATTTAATTTCTGAGTTCACTGTAACTCAACTAAACTAAATTTAATAATTAAAACACTAAATCTATTAATTCGAAACGTTAACAGATCGTGAAAGCAGAGTAGTACAATATGAGTTTTTAAGAATGTACGTAATGAGTGAATGTTCCCACTTCGGCAAAAATGTCTCTGGCGAGTTTATGTGCGAAAACAAGCAGCATCGTGCTTTCAAGAGCGGTCACAGAATGTGCATCCAGTTTTAACTTAATCGCTAAGAGAAATGCCAGAATATATTACCTCAAATATCCAAGCGAAACGAAGAAAGTAAGAAAACACAGTATGCGATATATGCTGTCGAAACCAACAACCAAGAAATTATTAATGGATCGAATTCTTCGTGGAGAATTTGTTATTGCGTATAGTGTGTAACGACTATGTTAATAAATATATTATTCGAATATTAAGTTGTTTATCATGTAGTTTATTAGTTTAACAGTGTAAATCTGAACAACAAAGTGTTTTAATGTTACGGATCCATCATATCTGAATTCTTACGAAACCGTTGTGAAACTCTTTGTGTATTAATGCACGTGTTTTGAAGAGCTATTAGAAGATTAGGAGAACACATTAAGGTCGCGTTTTAACAATATGTGTACATTGATAAAATGGGCAGCGTTATATCTTTAATACCAACTTACTTACAAATACATAAATTTGTATTAAAACAGTACAACTTTGAAAATAATCATTTGGTGACTTTTATATACACTTCGACGCATGAATGGTTTCGCGGAACGTTTGAACTATAAAACAATACACAAACCATGTCTTGTGAGTTGAAATACTTTTTGGGGGTACACAGAGACGCTACAAATCGGCTCTTCTTTCATTTTTTGATTTACAAAAGCAAGTCTCACGCATTAGTCTAGTGACAAGTTGTCTGAGTCTTATGTACCAAGGTAAATCCATGTTAGTGCGGCCTTGGTTCTGAACACTGGCTGAACCTTCTGAAATGATAATTATAATAATAATTGTTTTACTTTTGTATTACTTACCAGAATTGAGCGCATTTCTGGCAGCAGCCCTTTCGGAAGCTAAAGCAGTCGCTTTCGCGATTATCTCTTTAACATACTCGAGTGCAAAATTTTGTAATTCCTAGAATCAAAAATAGCTTTAGATCACGCAATGAAATAATAAAAGCATACTTCATCCGCGCATCGATTGCTATCACCAGTTTGGTTATTCATTTCATCTTTGGTTTCAACGGTAAAATCAAGTGAATCATCGTCTATTCCTCGCTGTTCACTGTTTGAGGCCCACGGAATGAGACTGTCGTCAGGACTCGGGCTATTAGAACCAACCAAATCGATTTGAATCGACGGTGGAACCGGCTGCTTTAATATCCGTTATTTTCATTAAGAGTATCCAAGAATCTTACATTTTTCAAGGTGTCTTCATCTGAGTATTCGTATCTGTTTTCTTTGAGCTTCGATACGACTTCTTCGGTAGCTTGTTTAATTATACTCTCTACAAATTTAATGGCGAGTTCTTTGAACGCTGATATTTCATTGGTCTCATCTTGGTTGCGACACTCGCTCTTTAAACTTTCGCTTTAGAAACGAAAGTTGAGAATAAAAATAACAAAGATCATGATCATTACCCAACAGTCATTTTCGTGTATGTTCAGTTCACATTAATGTCCAAATTGAGTACGAAACCTGTAAAAGTATTAAATGGCGTTCAAAGTCAAAACGAATTTTATTGCTTTGAGGAAAAAGTCTGCCAATTAATCTAATCAACTGTTTTTCGTGTTAAAATACTAAAACTTATTGCTTATTGCGTTCACATTAATTTTTGAAATCAATGCTATCTTTTCACAGTGAACTTTTCGCTTTATTTTTGTTGTCGAAAGAAGAAATGTTTGCCAAAAATTCATGTCGAACAGTTTCAATCATCGCCACTTTTACGATGCATTCAAGTTCATAACTTAACACTTGTTTTTCTTTAACAACATTCAATTTCACTGACAACGAAGAGAGTGAAGTGAAGGCAAAGCGAGTGACGCACGAGTAAATAGTGTCCTCTAAGAGCATAACAAGCACACAGAAAAGTGACTAAAAAATTGGAGTTGAGTATCGTGTTGCTTTTCTTCTTTTTTAAACATTTAATTATGTGAAACAATATATTATATTCATATTAATTATTTACCTACTAATTTACAGACACAGACATCTTTTTGCTTCAGACAGATAAAATTGCATTTGTGGCACGCAAGAAAAACGCAGTTAAGCTTGCTTCACTTGTAAGCACTGCATTTGTAATAAAATTCACTGAATGTTACAAAAAGATAAACAACGTTACAACGTTGTCACATCAGCTGTATTTAACAATTACACAATACAGAGAAGAAGTGAGAGATAAAAATCAGTTTACAAAGCAATGTGTGTTTAAGAAATCTAAAAGCGAGACAAGAGATACAGAATAAACAGTTGAGGTATTTTAAATAATTCAACTCAAAAGCTTAAATTCGAATTACCATACATTATGTATATTTCGACGCTGAAGCACACACATTATGAATAATATATGAATGCAAAATGAAACATTCATAAAATGTGGTTTGAATTTACATGGGAACAAGATAAACGAATTTCGCAATCAGATAGTACTAAATGAATGAATTTGTTTGCGAATGTTTTGATGAAAATACAAGCAGTAAACACGAAACTGAAGGCAAAGAGATGAGATAGAGAGTCTCAAGTTCAAAGTGGACACTTTGAAACATGAAACAATTGTGTCACTTTCAAGATGAACAAATATGAGCAGTGAACAGAACATATATTGCAATATCGATTTGTTCTTGGAAGCCATTCAACGAGAAAATGTTTATTTACGACATTCTGAACTGAGTTCACTATTAGCAGTTAATTGAGACAAATTGAAAGCATCGCATAAATGACAAATAAAATAAATTTAATAAACCGGATGACACTATTGAACATAATCCATGAGCACATTACACTCGAAGCAATTATGTAAAACCTAACCTCTGTTATTCATCATTCGGACAGAGACATTCTGCTTTTTTTGAATAAAAATATAAAAATGTTGATAGTGTGACGAAGATGGTAATTTATATTGTCATTCGTCTTCTTAGATAATTCATTGCATATTCTGCAACAATTACTTAATGTATTTTTGATCAACATCAGAAATAATCTCTTTCGACATTCAATATTATGTTATTATGTTATACATATGCAAACATGTTTTAACCATTTGACCGCTCAAATAGGTAAATATTGATGCGCATCAACCTAACATTGCGTCAAATATACATTGTGTACTGTTGAGCAAATAAAGCATGAAATTATACAGTGAAATTGCAACAATGAATATAATTGAATTGTTGCTCATTTGAAAGTGGCTGATTAAGCAAGGAAACAAAAAATAAATGAATTCAAAAGAAAACAAATATCTTGGTTATCAGAAGGATTTTAGTGAAGAAGAAAGTTCACACTTAATTGTTGAATTCAGCAAAAATTGCTTGGAAGATATAATTTACGTTTTGCATGAGAAATTGGAAGAGGAAGAGTTTAGAGTGATAAAACATGGCAAAAGACTTTATTTAAAATGTGATGAAAAGAAAATTCTTTTGCAAGCAGAAGCAATGCAGCTTAAAAAGCAAAGCTTCGACAAAAAATGGAAACGCTTTTCAATTGAAGAGTATCTTAACGAAAACAGCTCACTAAAAGAAGTAAAATCATTACTTTCCAATTCACAAAAAGTGCGAGTCTGTGAACACATTCTCGAGGAAAATATCCACGAATCGAAAATAGTGATTATACCGACAGCGGGAGAAGTGTTTCCAGGACAATCATTGGTGAAATTTCTCGAAAAACAAAAGCTCATTTCGAGGATATTTCCTCTACACGAGGATGCAGTATTACAAAACTTGAAACAGATTTGGATGAAATCGTATGCAACAGCAGGAGTCATTCCACTTCCAAAGGATCAAATTAAAGACTACTTTGGAGAGACAATTGCGTACTACTTTTGCTTTCTCGACTTCTTCACACACTCTTTAATTCCAGTCGTGTTTCTGGCAGTATTATTTCATTTTTCAGACTTTTCTTTCGAACTATTTGCCATTGTAACCAATATATATCTTTTGTTGTTTTTAAAAATGTGGAAAATCAGATCAAACAATTTGTCGCTCAAGTGGGGCACGTATCTCGAAGAGAATAACAATATGCGTTCGTTGGACATGCGATCGGAAAATCAATGCGACCCTTACTGCGGTAATCCATGTATGACAGCTGCGGATTATCGCCACACCAGACGACAACTGTTCATTTCGTGGTCAACTATTTTGCTCTTTCTGTTTACTTTTTGCGCAGCAAATGCATTATTCGTCGAATTGCAAGCAACAACTTCGTCAACAATTGCAATGCTTTTGTACAGCATCTGTCTGCACTTTATTTGCATTTTATACGAAAACGCGGCTTCGCACAGAACGGAAGTAGAGAAACATTGCATTGAACAAAATTACGAATGGCATTTAGTCTCAAAATTGATTGCTCTAGACTCTCTGACGCTATTCTTCGCACCTCTTTACACTTGGCTTTTTCTTGAAGACCGTCAACTGATTGAGAACCTTTTGTTTACACAATTCACCGTAACGCAGATTATAGATACAATCACTGACATAGTAATTCCTTTGATTACAAATGAATGGCGAAAAGTAAAGCAATCGATTGTGGCTGAAAACAATGAACACGAAAGCCCTAAAGTTTTAATAGAAGCAATGAAGCTAAGCTACGACTATAAATGTTTATACGGCGATTATTTGCATTTATACCGCAGGTTTGGTTACGTATCGCTATTTGCTTCAGTTTACCCGAAAACAGCGGTTTTCAGTATCATTAACAACGTTCTTTTTGAATCATTCACTGATGTATTCAAGCTGTGCAATATTTACCAAAGACCATTAATACGATCAGCCAAAAGCATCGGTGTTTGGGAAAACGCATTTTACGTACTCAGTGTGTTCGGTTTAGTGGTAAACACATTATTCTTGGACACATATCAATACACACACAGTTACAACTTAACTGAACGCCAGTGGAACACGATTCTCGCTTGTGGCACACTGATTACAGTTGTGTTAATTGCGATGATTCCGGATGAGAGCGAGCAGTTAAAGGAAGCTTTGCAAACAGAAGCGGTAAAAAAGAGACAAATTGTTGAAATGTATACGCGAACAAAGTTAAGGAAAAGCTTTCACATCCTTCAAAAAGTGAATCAGCATTCGAACGCAGATCTGGAAGCAGAGGAAGCGATCGGTTCGAATTACTTTTCACCGTAATGCAAATAACTGTTCGCACATGATTTGTTTTGATTAATCATTAATGTATTGCTTTTCGCGTTTAATGCAGACAACAATTTTGTTTACCTCAAAAAGAGAACATCACATTACTTTCGCCGAAAAGCTCGATTTAAAAGATGTCATTCGCAAAAACGTCGATCGACTGCTTTAATCACTGACAGTTATGTGCTGTTCGCACGGAACTCGTGTTGCTAACGGTTACCAGTGAAGAATACTAGAATTTGAGAGTATTTTTCGTGAAGTGAAGCTGCTTGCTTCGTTTTACTTCATTTCGTGTGCGCTTCGCAATCTGCGTTCATTGCTTCTGCGACTCTAGCGCTTTCTGCACCGTTCTCACTTCTCGTGTTCAGTGCACCGGTGCACCAAACACTCGATTAGCCACAAATGTATCACTAAAAATATTTCATCTCTCGTCTCCATAACAACTCAAAGAGAGTGTCCACACGAATTTCATCCTCGAATTCCTCATTTATTACCGAAAAAGTATTTTTCAAATTTTATTGCAAAATTGAGTTTCATTGTATGCAACGGAAATTGTTTACTTTGCTTTTTTATACAAACGAACGGCAACCACTTCTTTTTTAGTCGCCTTGTCCACTGCTTTACTTGTCTGAAAATGGACGGAATATATATACAACCTGTTTACATTAGTATATTGTTACTATTTTTAAAACTTCGTTGGCAACTTCGCGTGTAATTGTGTGGTCAACAGAACCTTTTGAACGCTGTATCATCACGTTGTTTTCGAGTGTAACAGTACTCTGAAAACAAGTCTCACTTATATTATACTATGTATTACTCACTAACTTTTATTTTTTCACCATCCATTCTTTCTTCCTCAAATTCTTGTCCCAAAGAAAATACAATCACAGATGTTTTGAAAGTGGATTCAGTCTTTATTTGCCAACTGTTTGCACTTTTTGTTATTTCCAGTGTCGGAGGTGAAGCTACTGCCGCTTTTCTTGTTAACCACGGAATGCCTGAAAAATAACTTTGTTGTTTTATTCTGTGCATTTTAAAATACAAGATTTACCCAACACTCTAAGAAACTCTTCGTATCCATCGGAATGCACCATTTTCCATTTGCCGACGAACTGGTCTCCCATTTTTCTATTCCTTTGATAATTACTAACAAATTCTTTGTGACAACAATATTCACATTGTAGCAAAAACACGAGTTTAAGAGCGTGAAATTAGTCATTGAATGTGAATGTCAAAGAAAAATATCGCAGTTTGTGTAATTTATTAAATTTTAGATGTATCAATTGAACAATGTTTATAACGTAACAACAGTTCTCTCTTCAGTTGCAATTGCTCCTTGAATGCATCATATCTGTTCAATTGTTCTTCTTTTCGGCAGTCAATTCCTTCCACTTTCATAACCAATTCTCTGAACTTTTGAAACTTTTCTTTCAAAAGCAGCATTTTTTGGTGACAATCATACTGATCTTTACTCGAATTCACTGTCTTCGAATTGTTGTCATTCATTTCTCTTTCAATGCTGGACCAGAGTTAGAATTAGGCAAAGAGATGAAAAAGTGCGGCTCACCTGCGAACGATGTCGTAAATTGCGGGCAAAAAGTCGCTGTCAATTTGATCGACGTTCGAAGCCATGACAAACTGACAGCGTTTCATTGGCGGCGTCATCTGCTGTATGCGTATGCGTATAAAACTGCTGAGGAAAAGTGAACGAATGTCAAACTGTTGAGCGTGGATGCAATGGAAGCGTTTAAACAATTGGACACAAATATCAGTTATTCTATTTTTTCTGTGTATCCGAAGACAAACAACTTCAGACTACTGCTCAAGTCACTCGAATGGAGCTGTCACGGAGTTCCGTTTTTTGCAGTTACAATAATTGCTCTGTATTTATGGCCGAATAGTGAATTTATTGCTCAATTACTGGTTGGGCTTTTCTTGGACATAACATACATTGCACTCATCAAAGCGTACGCACGAAGACAACGACCGTCATATGCACAACAAGATGATCAAATGGTAATAGCAATGGATAAACATTCTTTTCCTTCTGGACACGCGTCGAGAGCGATTTATGTGGCCTTACTTTTTAACAGTCAATCATTTTTGTCTTTTCTCATTTGGATCTGGGCCATCAGTGTTTGTTCTTCGCGTGTATTTTTAGGACGACACTTCATTACTGATGTTTTTGGTGGAATTATTCTCGGCTATTTCGAGTTCTGGTTTCAATTCGGTATCGGAAGTGGAATTGCGAATTCACTTATTTGGGTAATAACAACTGTTCTTGGACTGCAGTTCAGCAACACAAATGATTTCGATTCTGAAAATAAAATTTCAGTTGACGACTTGGACTGATGTGCAATTAAAATCAATCAAAGTTGTGATAGCTGCTATCTTGTATTCAAAGTTTATTTGAATCTATTGTTATTGAATCACTTGTATCACTGTTTTCCTAGAAAATAAATCGTTTGTTTTTTATCGAAAAATTCCGTCTTACTCACATTTCGAATAGTGAAATGAGTGCCGATTATTTTATGATGATTTAAGGGCAGGAAACATTTGACAATCGAAGTGGCTTATTTATAGTGTTTCCCGGCGTTGAAAGTAACTTGGAAACTAAACAGAGCAACTATAAAGATGGACTAAATTGAAGCCTACGCTACACTCGCCCCTTATAAATTATTTATTTGCTCTGTAAATGCAGAAAACATATAAATGTGTCGCGAAAAGTGTGTTTGTCGCAGAGAGGTTTGTTTGTCGCCAGTAGAATGTTTCTGCCGTCGCTTCTCCTGTTAATCTTCGCTGCATTTGCGACCACACATCACTCTCTTCGAGGTTCGTTTATTCAACTTTTATCTACACTTTTTGATAATATTAAATATTCATATTTATATTTATATTAATATTCATAGTTCCAGATTTTGTCGACTCTTCGAATTCAGTGAATGGCGGAGTTCTTAAGCTTATTATTAAAACTTATATTGAAGATCTAATTGCAAAAACATCAGCCGACGATGAAGCATTCAAAAGTAGACTGCTTTCGTTGGGGTAAGTAGTGAAGTGAAAATCTAGTGTAAATAAACTTATTAATTTATTTCTCAGCGATCATATATTAACACATCCAGCTTTGTATCAGAAAAATTTATATGTTGGACACTCTCCTCCAGATGAGGTGAGAAGCTTGAATTAATTTTTTTTTTTGCTTCAATTTCATTGTGCAACTGCAACAGGTGGAAACTAGAAGAAGACATTCGTACTTGAATACTAAATTGAAAAGATTTCACGACCCTACGAATTCATCGAATCAATTTCCCTCCGAAGAAGTTTGTGCAACAACTCACCAATGGGAACAGGTACATAACTCACTTTTGTTTATCTCCAAAACAAAACAAAAAGTAATTTAGCTGTGAATGCAATAGAACTGTTTACTGTATAACAACTCTTTGTTATTGAATTTCATACAACAATTTTCTGCAATTGCTTGACAGGTGAAAAAACAAGAAATTCAATTTTATATACAACATACCATAAAAATGAATGTGTTTACTGCTTATTAGTCAAACAGAAAAATCATTTGATGCTGCAAAAACTAAACTTTCTACTTTGTAGGCAATATTTTATACTACGTGACAAAATACCTGAAATTGCATCATGAATATTTAGTGAAAATTAACTTTTTAAACAAAGTGTAATGAGAAAGAAAATTTTCTCAATAATCGCAGGTTAAAAATCGAAACATTTCAAGGGTCAGTTAAATGTCCGTTAATTCAGTTTATGCATCCGTTACAAATTTGCTTTGCCTGGATAAGTTCAACAAAAGTTTGCTTATTTTGTTACATTTTATATATTTTTGGTGAAATGTCACCTGCCTTTTTTGTTGATCGCTTCCACAGACCTTATTTCCTGGGGTTATAAAAAGTATTTCCATTCGATTCGACAATGTTTTTCAAGAATATTCTTTTAGCTTTGCGACTTAATCATTTAAACTTTTACAAAGTACATAATGTGATCATGAATTATTTACTGACAGATAAATCAAACTCACGATCTATACAATAATCCTGTGGACATACAACAGTTGGAAGGATTTCAACAGTTTGTTTTTACGTACAAATGTGTTTCTCCAAAAGGTGCGTAGCCTTATAACTTTTTAACCATTATTTTTAGAGGATTAGTAATGTGCCATATTTTATTCGATTATTACCGTACTGCCATAAAGTGGCCGACATGTCGGTATGAAGTAAAATAGACCTACTGTCGTTATGTCTCAAAGCATGCCGACAAGTCCGTATAATTGAGAGAAAAAAGTTAATTTTTCAAGCGTCGATATCGGTTAGTTTTACCATGTTAACAAACAATGTTGATGAAGATAATGACTGTGTTGTTGACTAAGATTGTGATTTTTTGCATAAAGTTGTATTTTGTAATCACTGTCGGTAGGTTTTCAAGTATAATCAACAAATGTCGGTATGTTTCGTGGCAGTACGGTAAATACAAAACTGAAAAGAGAAAACTTATTTTGCTTTTCCGAATGTTTGTACGATTGGAAAACTTGAAATTGTCTTTATACTTACAGTATCTTGTCTCGGAATTTCGTCATTTTACCACAGCGAATGCACAGAACGATTCGGATGGATGTATATGTACTACAAGAAACAGTCCAGCGACGAAGCTCAGTGGGGATTTGTGGCTGCACCACATCACTGCGCCTGTAAAATTCAACCAATTGCAAAAGCTGTGTCCACTTCTCCATCAATTGAATGATAATTTGAAAATTGTGCAAAGTTTCACCGATTTTACTCCACACTTATTTTACTTAAACCAAAAATAAAATTTTTGGTCATGAATATATCTGAAAATGAACGTGAATAAATTTCTTGTACAAATGATGTTTTGGAGTGTAAACATAATAGGGAGCGTACAGTGGTGCAGTACCAGTGTTCTAACGTAGAAGGAGAAAACATCTTCCTACATATTCTAAAATATATTCGTAGAAATGTGCGGGCAGATTTTTCGCTGAAGAAGGGCACTTGTCAACCGGAGAACTTAATCACACCTTGTTTTGTTGATTAAAGATTGTATAACGTTGCATTAACAGCGTTTTGGGCAGATATGCTAACAGTACCAGTGCTCTAAAGAACAGAGAATAAGTTTTCGTTACTTAATCAAACAACAATTGAACTTTTAATTTCGAATTTTATTGAATTACCATAAAACTTCTCGATTATTGACACCTCTATTTTGGGGCAGCCCGATTCACTTGCAGTTAAACTCCAAGTAAACATTTCTCACAAAGGGACAGTGTTGAGGACATTAACAGGATATGACATAACCCGATATAATTTTTAGGCACTTAAAAAATGGCATAGCAGTGAAAAGTTGTCGAAATCGAATCT
>NCKV01001210.1:0-11164 GCA_003675905.2 Leptotrombidium deliense
TCAAAATTGGGCCGAAAGATGCAACGTTTCGTCTCTTCTCCACTGAACTCATTGAAATGAAATCAAATAGTAATTTTTCAGTCGCAATTCTGTTCACAAGAACATTGAACACACACGTCCAACGATTGCAGTGATTGCCTTTGCAATTCGATCGCTTATTTTCAAATCGAGTCTCGTTAAATTAGCTCTCATTTTATTTATTGTTTCACAGCTTTCGTCTTTGCCTTTTTGCTCGCAACTAAATATTATTTGTGTGCTTTGCTTGCTATTGTTCTCGGTTTTCATATCCAACTTGCAATTAGAGTAACCGTCAAAAGGCTGAGCATTGAAATATCGCCGGTCATTCGCTTACATGTAACTAATGAATTATAGCGAATATTGCGAACGCTGCGTTTGTGTTGTTTTTCTCTTATATTTTGTGATGCTTGTATTCAAATGAAAACAGCGAGATCGCTATTTGCAACTTGTGACTGCAAACAGACTCGAGCTGTGCTCGAATCAATCGATCGGCGAACCGTTGTCAATACAGTTTTATGCAACGAATGCTTCGCTAGTGTTGTGTGTTTGTACAGTACTATTTGTAATACCAGTAATTACAGGTAATTTAGCGAAGAAATGTCTTACAAGAATCTATTCCGTAATCCTTTCAAAAACTTACTTTTCCTCTTTTCGAATATTGATTAAAAAACGAATTGAGTCTGCTGTATATAGAGTAAAGTATTATACAATGACTGTTCAATCAGTATATTCACTTTATCTGCAATCTCTAAACTTCAATGTACTTTTAATCAATACACTAACTTCGCACTATTGAATCAATTTAAACAATTTCGAGTAAGAAAACATTTTTAAATATGTTACCGATGCTTGTGTACACTGAAAAAGTTAGGCAAATGAAGATGTTACGAGTTTAAAATAGCACCGAAACTAATATATTTTCCATCATCTTAAAGGTTGCTTAGTTTACGAACGATTTTGCTTTTGTTTTCTTTAAGTTCAACAGAGACAGAAAGCTGCTTTAGTTGCACGAATCTTTAAGTCTCGAGTCTCTCAAACATTCTTATTCTTATCTCATATATTAACGAAAAGATGTGAACAAAATTCGATGCACACGACGAAAGAGAAGATAGACTTCTTCGCATGTGATTCGCGGAGTGCACAAAAGTCTGCATCCTGATTGTGTCATTCACTATCCACTGGTCTCTGCATCATTGTTACCATTGTTCCGCGTTCACTAGTTTACACATTCAGTGAATAGATTTTGCATTCACTGCTATTATTGCAGGTAATTCGCAGTTAATTACTTGACTTGTTAACAGCGATGCACACACGCAACACACTGCGTTTAACGAGTAAATAAAACGCTTGAAAAATGAGCTCGGAGATGTTGAGTTCGTCGACTCAATTCATTGACTACTAAAATTTGATGTGTGTTTCGCATCGAAGAACGCAATGAATTACTCGTTATTATTGGACACTTGAAAAAGACGCTGTTTTTGTTTGCTTCGATGTGTGCGCTTGAATCGCGAGCAAAAGCTGCGTTTCCAAAATACGTTTGTTAAAATTGCATCGCGATTGTGAAAGAAGATAAAGAAACGTAAAACTGATATGATCCGAAAATAATAATAATAATAATAATGCAATCGCGATGCATTTGCGTTACGCAATTGAAAACAAAAGCGATTTACGCAAAGCGTCGATATTGTTGTGCAGTTTTGTAAATCGCTGCGAACAAGCAAGCATCTCGCAGCAACTCAATCTCTCGAATGTGAATCAATTACGTGCTTTTTTGTTGTTTTCATTTTCATTCGAGAAACAGACATGAAATTCAAAATTATGCTTTTTTGAAATAACAATTAATTTGAAAGCATTCATAAAACGGACGAATGAAACTGGAAAGTAAAAATGAAAATATATAACATTTCTTCTCTTGTTAAGCGAATAACGCGCAGTATTCGAGACTGGAAATCGTTGCCGAATGTCGCTTTCAGTGAAATGTGTACACGAGACACACTGTACAGTGTGTGTACAGCAATGTTCGCTGCTCAGTGATCGTTGTCAACGTTCAAATTGCAAAGGAAAACGTTACAATGGCTTCGAGCGAAAATATACTCGAATAATGTGCGTTTGTGTGTATGTGTAGTATTCGTACTCGTTTTTCCGCTGACAGTTATTATTTGAAGCGAAACTTAGTTCAACTGAAGATGTGCTCCACACACACTCTCATCCTTATTCTCGTCCGAATTTTCGATACTTCATCACTCAAACTGTAAACGATGAGTGCAAAGAGTCTTTGACACGAATGAATTATTAATATTCGTAAATATATCTATAAATATGTGTCACAAATCTTTTCACACATACAACACAAGCATCGATTCAAACGAATACAAATGTAATTATAAATTATAATTTCGTCGAGCGCTGCGTTCAGTGTGCGAATAAATTTTCGAGCTGCAAATTAAGAGGTAGCTGTAGCTGCTGTCAAGAAGAGCAATTATGATTACATAATAGCATCGCTGAGAGGCTGTGATGCGAACACACACTGAGAACAGTTTTCCAGAATAACAATTACATGAGGTGCAAGTGCCGAGTGCGGTGCGGCATTTTTTGAAAAGTATCAAAGGTTTCGCAAAAACTTACCGAAAACAGCGAAAATGTCGATAAGCACAATCAAGAAACGCATTATTGTGAAGCGATTGTTTCATTTCACTTTTTGCATCGCAAAACTTAGAATATAACTGTAATTGCTATACTCAGAACGGCGAATTGTCAGTGTTCCTAATCCGAGTAGCATTCATAAAATAGTCTCCATGTTTTTATATACTTTTATACACGTTTACGTGTTTCACAGAGGAATGACTCACGAAAATTTGCGGTGTGCAACGAATGCAATTGCAAACGCTGTGCGAAAACGAACGCAGCTTTATTCGCGAAACAAAAGCGTTGCGAAAAGAGATAGAAGCACACACACAACACACATACACAACGAACCGATCTATGAATGCGGCGACACAACAAATGCCTGGTGCGCTTCGCGTTTGCGTTCTAAAGTGTCGACTGATGCCGAATGAGATGGACGTGCACTGCGCGTGTCGCCGATTCGCGTCCGTTTTCACAAAAACAGACCAACTTAATTAGAATCGTTCACACTTGACACGCATCGTTTACTCGCATCTGTTGTCATCGAAAACAATTAGCAATGTTTTACGCATAAATTGACATAAGTGATGAGAATAGCCACTGAACGCGTGCTGTGCTCTTAAGGGTCGCTATAAATAGCACTGTCTTCGATGAATCAATATTTGAAATGATTTCAAAGTTATTGTGTTCTTGTAATAGAAAAACACACAAACAAACAGCGAAGATTGAATTTGAAACGGAAACATATTTTTGCTCCAAATACATAATGTTACATTCTGGTAACAATGGAAAGTGGACATCATTGACCCGTTTATCTGATTTCTCGACAACATTCGCTGTGAATGTTGAATGAAGAAATATTACGATTTTTATTATTTTTTACACAGTACGAGTTAGTCCAAGTGCGTACAATTGTCATTAAATTACGCATTTGTCCGAAGTTGCCGTTATGCCTGCAAATTTGTGTGTCACATTTAATGACTTCGCTAATTACAATTGCTTTGTATTAATTCGAATGTAGCAAAAATAAAAAGCACATTTTTGGCTCGATATGAATGCATAACAAAATCACATTTGTCACACTGCGGACATTGCGACATTTGTTTTTATAAAAATAACAGAGAATTGCACAACTTATAATCACGTTGACAGATTTAAGTTTCTCGAATCTTTGAAACTGAAAATTTTTCAAATCTCAACTTTTCAAATCAAATTTGCACTCAAAGTTTTATTAAAAATTGCTCGACAAGCATTTTCTGGCGGAGGTGAAACTCGATGAATAAAATTTTTATTTTTTCTTATTTGTGTTCGTTTTTAATTTATTAAATTTTAGTGACGCAAATATAAAGGAAAAAGAAAAGATGATCGCACTCGACACGTAACGTTATTTAATTTTGTAATTAACCGTTTTCTCACATTAATTTTATGCTCGCATCGAAATCTGCACTTCATCCATAATTCATTCGTCATTTGATTACTAAATTAATTATTAAAGTGAAACGCGTTTAATTTTCAAAAACGCTTTAATCAACAATTTTATTGCTTAAAAACGTTGCACAACAAAATGATGCGCATTGCTGGCTTTGTGCGATGCATTGTTAATTTATTTCAATTCACATCTTTTCTTCATTGACTCGCTGGTAATTGATGAAAAGTTTCAGTTGAAAAGTTTAAAATTAGATTCATTATCTGAATGCATTTTAATTTGATAAACGATTGCTTATTGTGCTGCGATCACTATGTCGGCTTCATTACGTCGATTGATTCGCAATGAAATTAAAGTTGCGCCGTTTGCAGCAGCAAAAAGAAACTGAATCAATAAAGACATCTGAAGAACACAATTGAATCTCGCGGAAGTTGCGTCCAAATTTGAAACGGTTACAAAAAATACATGAAATCAATTGAAGAGTGAAAGTGACACTTTCAAAAATTATCGCTTTCGAGCATTGAAAACGCTTTTCTTGAACACTTTCAAAAGTGGGTCACGAAATGGTTGCAATCGCGAAACTTTTCCATTGCAATTGTAATAAATTTACATTTGCAGACAATTTAATTGCAAATAATTAACAAATAACAGAGACACAATTAAGTGTTGCGACGCCGATTGCAACTGGCGAACAAAAGTGAATTTAACAAATTTAATTGAGACTTCTTATTTCGAGAGAATTACGTGATTACAGCAGTATTTGTTTGTGATATATCTTAATCCGAAACGAAATAAGAAAATTAACACTTTCATGTCTTTGCATAATTTATTAATTAATTTCAGCGTTGCGTGTTAGTGAAACTGAATTTGAAGCGAAAAAGACGAAAACATTAAATAAACGCTTCAATTTGAGACGAATTTAGTGAATATTAGTTACATTATTGAGTTTCGTTTGAATGAATATTCAATGAATATTGGAATCACTATAATTACCAGTTATTTTGAGAGTAAAAAGTAAAGTTGTTAACGAATATTAATTAAAATCAATATATAGACGATATCGTGTTATACAGAATTGTTTGGTCGGGTGTTTCCACAATGAATTCTCCTCTCGACAGGCAAGTATCGTGTGAAATATTAAGACGTCAATTATCTTTAAGCTGCATTGAAATATATAAGAAAAGCTTTATTGCAACTTATTTATCATCGGCAACACTTGAATTGTGCGAAAGCGATAAACAAACAACGAGCAAACTGCGAAATAATTAATTGAAGTGTGTTTGCAGCGAAATCGCGAATCATATTAAGAATTAATGAACACATGAATGTATTTGGCAACATGCTACGTTCATTTGCGGTTCCATCATTTTCTTCTTCACGTATTTTTCTTTCTCTTACTCTTTTCATCGAATTAAAATTTTGCAAACTTCTCTATTTTCAGAAAACTCTTTTTCTTTTATTTTCTTCACTTACATGAAAGCACTTACGAAATAAACACAAATTTCTTCATTTTTTGCTTTCATTTTCATTTACGTATAATTGAGACTCAATTCGATCATTTCGAGTCCTTTTATTAAATACACAGTCTGTCGTAAAGAGACAAATTAATGAGTAAAAATAAACATGGAATCCTTTGAAATGATCCTTTTCGCTATTTATACTGCTTTTCGATTCATTTTAAATAACGTTTCAAAGCAATTATGAAAGTATTTGAGTTTCGTTCACTTATTAGATGAAAAGTTTTGCTAAAATGCATTTTTATTGTTGTTTACCATTTCAGTAAATTGAACGATGAATAATTTTAAGTTGCGAGTTACTTGTAAACGATATACATGTACATTCATATACGTCTCAACATGCATTTGCACTTCAACACATTTACTCTAATATGAAATTTGCCGTAACAGCATATTTGACAAAAACGTTTCCGCATCGTTTCTAGCACAGATAAACAAATTTTTAAGTTTCAGAAAAACAAGCAACAAATTGTCGTTTATTTTTGTACAGTCGACGACAAATAAACACGATCATATTTCATGTCTCACAGTGTACTGAATTCAAACACTTCACACTCTATATTTAATGCAATCGTTCGTTTGTCACTCTTGCTTAAAGAAGCACAAATTAGCGAAAAACCAAATTAATAAAAAAAACGTTAATTAAAGCGATGAATAACATTATTTTTAATTAAGATTCGTTTCTCAATCAGTTTATGCCAGTTATGAATACTTTCAAGTGTCGTTCATTTCGAAAAATGTCGAATTAAAAAGTAATCTCAAATGTGTGTTGTTTGTAATTATAAACTTTTGAAACGCTTTTAATTAAAAGTGCACATTTTTCAATTTTACTTGACGCATAAAATTTTCGCGAATGACACTCAAGTAAACGAAATTTGAGTGTTTATCAAAATGTAAAATAATCACATTTGAATTAAGTTTTTAAAGGGTTACACGAATATAGTTACACATTCACAAACAAATTGATACACGAGACGAATAACGAATAACAAATGTGTCGTGAAAAAGAGTGCTTCGACATTTGCTTCTCTTTACGAGGTAAATGTGAAGAATGTGTTTTAAGCCAAAGTTAATGAAAAGCATAGTTAATATCGATTCGACGAAGAAAACAGTTTTTATTGATTTGCAAGCAGAGAAGAAGTCGAGAGAATACTTTGTATAAGTTTTGTTGTAAACGTGGCTGCAAACGAATGAAGAGTTGAGAGGCAAAGAAACGAGGCAATCAATTCGGAATTGCAATGCATGTTGTAACCGTTTTAGCGTTAAATTAAATTAAATTAGTATTCAATAAAAAAGGATAAATTTTTTCGAAATGCATTCAAATTTAAATATTGAAACGAAATGTAGACACAAAATTAATAAAAATGAATCAATCTGTTCGCCTTTGTGTGTTCTACAGTTTCACTATTGCATTGTTTTCAATGTGTTTGAAGTGAACTCTTTTAAGCACTGCAAATTGAATGCTATAAATCTTTGCTATTTCGAAACGAAAACTGTGGAATTAAATGTGAGTTGCAAAGAAACAAGAAGTAAACAACGAAAGCTATTTAAAAAATGACAAGCGTTACACAACCAGAAATGGCAGCAGTAAATATATTTGTTTTCAATTTTGAAATATGGTCGCAGAAATGAAAGCGAAAGTGAATTGTATTCGACGAGACGAAATTAAGTTGAAAACAAAGTTTACTCGACTTTACTTTCTGTTGCACGGATCAAGTTAATGAATCTCCTAATTTGAGAAGATTTGCTTCTCGGATAAACGACAAGGATTTCGTTTTTGATCTCAACTCTTCAAACGTTCAAATCCGACGAATCCTTTCTTGAGAAACGAGAATTTCTTATTACGTTAAGAATAGTAAATACCAACTGCTTTGCCTTACAAGTAACCGATTATTCTTACTCTTACTTCATTCGTCGTCTTCTGTTTTCTTTCATTTAATTTTTATTTTAGAAACCATTTTCGAGCCGTAATTGCGTCGTTATTTCCATCCATTATTACAACAGTTGTCGTAAAAGAAATCATTTTCTCGAATCTAGGCCCTTTCATACTCGAAAATTTCTTTTCGATTACCAAGCACATCAAAATGATTGCGACACGGCGACTATTTTCAGGAATCACTAATTTTCCACAATTTTCCACAAAAATTTTCTATCGATTTGAATGGAAACAGTTTTTTTTCTTGTGTGTAAAATAAATGAAACGTCGTTTGCAGCGATAAGTGATGATGCTATTAAAAGTGATGCAACGCGAAAAAGCGATTCGATTTATTTTCAAATTAAACAATACAAATAAGAAAGAAAACGAAAAACGGACCGTTTTTTCATTTATAAAAATGATCTCTTCAATGTCTCGCAGAATGATCAGCGATTGTCTCTCGTTTCGCCACATTTTACTCATCTCCAAGTAATTGTTTGCAAAATCAATACGAAAAATGTGAAAACAAAACACTGTGTGTACACTTTACCATTACAGAAATAATGAAGAAATAAAAGAATAAAAGCGCAGAAAGAGAAGGAAAACAAGGAACAACGATGCATTGCAAATTAAAATAAAACAGGGTTTGAAAGATGCAGTAATCACTGCAAATACATAGACACACAAAGTTCTGTTATTTTAATAAAGTTTGCTTTTACTTTTTACTCCCAAAAGAAACAAATGAATGTCGAATAATAAGAAATGCACATAGTAAGCGAAAGTAACTAGAATTGGTCACGTATTTTATTGCCATTATTTAACGAATTCAATATAGTTGCACTGTAATGTAATAACTACATTGCAAATATTCAATAAAATATAATTACGCTTTTTCTGCGGACACGAAAGTGTAGACGTGATGAATAATAGAAAAGTTTTGCATGTAAACAACGGTCTGACAAATTCAGTAGTCAGTGCAGATTGTAACTAGCGAGTTGCGAGTTGCATTGTTGCACTAATGTTATGAAAAGTAGTACGTTGCAATGAACGTAAGTGTGTGTTGTAAATGTATTTATGTTACAAAGTGAATGCGTGAAATAATATGTTGCACTGTTCACAATGTTCACAAATGGAATGTTCGCCAATCGAATTGTGATCGATTTAAATTATTTTTGATCGCAGCGAACAGAAGAGTATACAGTGTACAGTGCACATTGCACTGTACATGTATTGGTTCGCATTGCGCTTCATTCGCGTTCGCTTCTTTCGTTTATTTCTTTTGAAAAGAAAAGAAAGTGCAGCAAAAATCAATGCAAACCCCCACTGAAAATCGTTTTTCCTGCGAAATCAATTTTCATTGAAAAGCGAAAGAGAGAAAAGAGGCATATTTTGCACACCAGAAATTCTAAATTCGCATCCTTTTAAATAGTTATCAAGTGAACGAGGAAACACTTGAAAACTTTGCTCTTTCAATTTCGTGCTTACTTCACTTTATTTTGAAAAATGCAAAAATATAATATATATACGTAATATGTATGTATACGTGTATGTGTACTTTTTATACTTTCTTATGTTTTCTTTGTGACTAAACATTGCAGAGAAAGGATAAAACGATTCGCGAAGTAATAAGAAACGAAAAAATTGCTTTTAAAATTCAAATCAGCTTTGCAAACGAAACGAACTCATCTTTTCTTTACGCTTTTATCTGCAAAAAAGTTTTCGTTTCGAAAAAGTGTTCACTAAAAAGGAGAGAAAATAAACACAAAAATATATCGGACTCTCGGACAACAGAACGAAAATTGAATTCTTGCTGTTTTTCATTACAAGTGTCTCGTGTTTTATATTCAACAGCGAAACTTTCAATTTCTGATCCGATAATCACAATCACAATCAGTTCGCGTTGCATTTCACTCATATTTAAAAAATATGCAAAAGCAACGAAAAGAAAGGAGCGAAGCGCAGCAGCAAATTGTGATTTAATGCGTTATTAAAACGCAATTCTTCAAATGTAGACTAAAGATGAGATGAGATGAGCACCGCTTTTGTTGTGACTGCTGCTGCTGCTCGCGAATCTTCTCTTCTCTTTCGCTGCCTTTGTGTTTGCAAATCAGCGAAAATCATTGATACCGGAGGAAATGAATGATGAATGAAAAAAACATCAACAAAAAATGTTCGCTTCGCAGTCATTAATATTATAATTTTACACGCGAATAATTAATTGTAAAAAATGATTTTCATTCTCAGTGAATAAAGTGATTGCGAAGTTGAGTCGAGAGCGAAACATGCAAATTAAGAGCGAGAGCATCGATCGAATATTCCGTTCGTCGCAAGAAAAAGTAAAAAAGAACGGACAAGAAAAACGGCGAATTGATCTCCTCTTTTTCTGTCCGTACATTGAGAACATTGCAAATTGTTTTCCTTTCGCGAGTTGTGTGCAAGTCAATCCTCACTTTGTGCTGCTCTCAGTTCTCTTCTGTTCGCCTATCTTTCGGCGCAATTCGCGAATCTAATATCAATTTTGATGCTTTCAGATTTGGAACGATAATTTTCTAGACTTTATCAAAGACGTACCCAAAAAAGGCTTCATTTTTCTTTTTTATTATATCACTACTTTTTTATGTCAATTCTTATTTCTTGTTCATTTTTATTAATTCAGTGTCCAAGCGATCGATAATCGAACGAATGGTGTGTGTGTGCCGTTGTGTGCACGCAAATCGATGAGGAATTGCGCTAATCGCAGCTTTGCTCAGATTTCGCGGATTTGTAAATCAAATTGAATTTCAATTCATTTCGTTCTTCTCTCGTCTCCGCTGCGAAACAAATTTCTCTCAACATTTTCATTTCGATGCAATCGACGCACGAAACAATGGCGTAAACGTTTGGATTCGCTTTGATGTTGATTGATTCGTACGCGACACGAAAGATTAATGAACTGAATTCGTTCGCTTTTCTCTGTTTATAGAAAAAATTGCAATCATTACAGAAACATTAATTGAAACAAAACTAATTTAAGATTTAAAAGAAAACGAAACAAAAACATCGTTTCCTAGAAATAACGAAGACACAATTGACAAGCAACTGCTCTAATCTTTTCTCTAAATAAATCACGTCTTTTTTAAGAAATTATCAAAAAATAATCGCCTTTCGCAGCTTTATTCGAAATTACATTCTATTGCCTTTAAACGTATTGAATGGCGCAGTAAAAAGTGTAATAAAAAATTATACAAAAAACACAGTGAACCAACATTTGCATGTAAAAAGATTTATTGGTTGAATTGCAACATTGTTGTTATATGAAAACACATTATAGATTATCGACATATTGTTCGCCGTACTGCATAAGCAGTTATTTTACTTGTCACAAATGACTTGGCTTCGTTTTAAACGTTAAGGTTAACAATGGAGACATTGATTTGCGAACAGCGTAATCTCTTTGAGTTTGAAAAACAGTTACTTAAAAAAGCAGCGAATACTGCTCGCTTTAAAGTGAACCCGTAATAAAAGTGCAATCAATCGAATTTCAATGAGAATTTAAGCAAAACGAATACCGTTAAGAGACACATCAAATGTACATTTTACATAATCACGAGCATCTCTCGAGTCATTAAAGTGATCGCAATATTCAAATTGAATCCTAGGCAGTCAAAAAAATGAGAACAGCAC
>NCKV01001211.1:0-11156 GCA_003675905.2 Leptotrombidium deliense
ATACAACATTTACATTGCACTAATACTTATGAATACTACACATGTGCCTAAGCATAATATATATACCGTTCTTATAATAATAAGCAATAGTGCACATCTGAACGTGTTACTTCATGAAATGTACTTTACGAAGTTTAGTTTACAATGCTTTAGTTTAGACTTAATGTCAACTGTGATTTCTGTATTTTCTCTTTTCTTGGTTTTGTTGAGCGTTTTCTTAGCAAACCTTACTCGCTTGGGAAAACTACTTGTAATCTTTGCAAAGTTTTTTACAGTCTTAAGTTTAGTATTTACGGAAAGCGACGTTAATTAATTTCAATAAGCAGCACTCACTTAACTTGGACGATCTTTAGAGAATAAGAGCATTCGCTGTGAAAACAACGTTTTTCGACTGACTTCGCTGTTTGTTTTATTTTTGTTACAGAGTCGACGAAAAATGTTTACAAATGAAAGAATATAACTAAGATTTATATCACCTTTCAGCTTGCTTTCATACTACGGAAAAAGTTTTATTCGCACTCATATTTTCGGCTTCAATTTAATGTGTTTGCTCGAAAAAGAAGGATACGAAAATAAGTGAACATTGAATCCGCGAGATTACTTCGACATATTGAGAACCGAGCGAATCGTTCACTTGTGAATATAATCGCACACAGTGTTATAGTAAAATTCGCACAGATTTCATTGTTCTTGACGGGATTTTATGTCTTCAAGCATATTTCGATAC
Source organism: Leptotrombidium deliense (assembly GCA_003675905.2). Taxonomy (NCBI): domain Eukaryota; kingdom Metazoa; phylum Arthropoda; class Arachnida; order Trombidiformes; family Trombiculidae; genus Leptotrombidium; species Leptotrombidium deliense. The sequence continues at coordinate 728 of NCKV01001211.1, forward strand.
TTTTCACGTTTAAACTGAAAACGAAAACGAAAAGTTGTGAATTTTGAGTCAAAAGTATCAATTACTCGATGATGCCTTGAAGCATTTTAATGTATTTTTTGTTTTTCAATGAGAATGTACAACAAATTTGAAATACATTTTTATTGTTGTCTTTTGGAGAAAAGTATTTGAATTAACGTGAATTGTTCTTTGCAAAGAAAGTAAAGTAATGCAATATTAATGTTTAATGTCATGGTGTACACTACTATTTTATATTTCTCCTATTTTTTCAATTCATTGTTTTCTTCTTTTGAAAAGAAGTTGAATGTTTATATCATTGTTTGATCAAAAAAAAGAAAAAATTTAATTTTAAAGGAAACGAAATGATGCTAAACAACGTTTCATGTAAAGAATGTTGGTCGCATTTAATAAAAAATTGCGAAAGAATGAAAACTGTTCTTCGAGTTGTTTGTGGCAAACAATAGTTTCCTAAAAAGTTTTTTTTCCAAAAAATAAGATGAAAGTTCTCCGCAAGAAAAAAGCTTTCAATTATTATTTAGTTTCAAAGAAAAGCTACAAAATTTCGATTGCTTTCTCCTTGAGACTTGCAATTACAGTTCACTACTTTTCAAAAAATGTGGACTTCGCTTTAATAGGCAATACTTGTCATACTTATAATAGAAGGATTACGCTTATATGTAAAAAATTGTTACCTCTTCACTTCTCAATATTCAAATAACCGTGAAACGCACACACAATTCGTCACTTTTTCTATTATCAATAACAGCGACAATTCCACAGAAAAGAATTGTGAAACGCATTAAAGAATAAGAATACGGATCAGTCACAAAATGTGAAATTCACGAGAAATTTTTATGCCATATTCATTCATTCATAAATATTCGAGTGTTGCGTTCATTTTTATCCTGAAAATTTTCAGCTTTTCACCATTTTATTCGCTTCGCAATTTTTAATATTATATAAAACCTATTTTCCTTTACTTTACCTCACACGTTAAGATGTGTTTTCCAAAAAAGATTTTCAATCCTCAGAATTGTGATATCATTTATTATTTATTGTGACACTCGTATGATTGCAATGTTTTATTCAAAATATACTTTCTTATTAGAACAAAAATAAATCCCTAATTTGCTTTTGTGTATACACAAGAAGTGAACATGCCATGGAAACGTGCATACACTATGTGCATGGGATTAATTTAATTTATTATCATTTTGCAACAAAACAAGCGAATAACGAGAATGCAATTGCTTGTTACAGCAACCATCATTGCATTGCATGTTGCGAGTTTCCATTTATTTATAGCATTGTAAATAAAGTCAACTTTGCTGTTGTTGTTGTTTCATATGTTCGTATGTGTGTGTTTTTTGAATAACAGCACAAATTGTTAAACGTGAGATTAAAATGAATGTTCAAGTTTGAGAAAACAATTTGTTAACTATTTTTAGACGAAATAGACAAAAAAAAACATAGACAAATAGTACAAAACATTGTAAATTGTGAACAGCTTTGTGTGAATGTACACTTTCGCCCACAATTATAGTCAATATTTATCCTCATCGCAACGACTCGTTTGACTTGATTGTTAAAGATAAACATAATAATTGTGAACGAAAGCGTAGCTCGTTATGAATTGCCTTTGAAATTCGTTGAGAAGAAGAAAATGAAAAACGAGAGTTTAATTTGATTACTGCATAAAAGATAAGAAAAGATGGCTTTCTTCGCTTTACTGATAAATTTACAGCTCGAATGCAACAAATGGTCGATAATCGCGTTTATTCGCAGTGTTGGTGAACAGTGAAATGTAATCAACAGAAAATGCTGGCAATCGTTTCCATTGAATTATTAAACGCACTGCAACGATTAACGCAACGCAACTGGTGTTTATAATTGTGTTCAGCTTTTTTTATCAAAGGAATTCGATGCACCAAATATTCGGCAATCTTTGCGAGACAAACTTTTTCTTCTTGTTCGCAATGCTTGCCGTCGAAAATCGGGCGAAATTTTTTTTAATTAAAATAAGATTAATACCGAGCCCAAGTTTTAATGAAAAAGCAGTTCGTTTTTCGTCTTTATGCTGTTGAAATGCAAATTTTTGTTCGATTTTTTTCTATCCGTTGATTGATTCGCACCGAAAACAAAATTAGAAGCCAATTGCAGATGAAAAAAGCAAAGCGTAAATATTGCAATGTAATTTTTGTTGAAGTAATCAATCGATGCGAAAATGTTTGAAGACAAAGATGCAACGTGAACAGAAAGTTGAGATAAATTCGGTGAACAATGTCAAGCATTTTCCTATTTTCGAATTCATTGCGAAACACAACAAGTGAACACAAGCAAGGAACACAGGAACACCATGTGAATTGACATTAAGTGACTGCCTTTGTTTTTTTCGATGCAATGTATTCAAGCACAATTCACATTTTCTCCTTCTTTTCGCTAATCACTAATGTACAACAAAAATAATAATTAAATTTCTTGAACGCTTCGCTGTGCTCGAAATTCACCTTTAATAATGAAGATCTTATTTTCATTACACTCTTAATTATCGATGCAAAGCATGTTCATTCGTTGAGAATACATAATAGTGGCGAACAGGAAAACATTGCTTTTTACATCGTTTCACAAATGTGTACACAATTAATCCGAGAGAATTAAAGAAAAGAGAAGGTTTCTCTTCTCTATTCTTCTCAGTTGCATTGAGTGCAACACAAATGATGCAATCAATCATCTCAGACACATTCTTTTGTTCGCTTCACCTTTTGTGCACCGAAAATGCTTTCATTTTTGACTTAATTTTTTATATAAATCATTGTTTCGGTAATATAAACAAGCGACAAGAAAATTGATGTTTTTGTTTGTGTACTGCAAGACGACACACGTTCGATTGATTGCTTTCCGATCTCTTTTTCCGTTTCTCTTTCGTCGCGTATATTTTTTTTATTCAATAAGTACTGAAATAATAGTACGATGCAATGTATTCGTGCATTGCTGTATAATTCATTTTCAATGTCTCGATTCTGCGGCGACATTTAGTGTTATATGAAAATTTATTCGATGTTATGTTACATTGTGTTTTCATGTAACACTTCGCTTTGCAATAAACACTCAAAATACACTCAACAATGTTGGCTTTCAATAATAGCATCACTTTATGATCATGTTAAAATGTGATTTGTGAAGTGTGATAACTGAAGAGTGTTATGTGAATATATTATTGCCAAACAAATTTCTTTGAATTATGTACAATTGAAATTCAAAGGTCAAATCGCGTGAATTGAGTTAAGCAGTTGTTTTCTTATGTACATACAAGTCAAAGTAAACGTACATGTAAAAGTAAAAGTTTGTTTCGTTTAGTAAGTTTAATCAACGATCCGTAAACGTTGATTTAATCACAAACACAATTTTTCACGAATGCAAACTAACCGCAATTAATTTCCATATTGAATTGTTTCGCGTGTTTCTCAATCGTTTCGCATATTCGAAAAGGTACAAATATAAATGTATCACAAGTTGGCCATAAAATTGTTTGCTGTTTGCAATGAATGCTCGCAACGCGAATCAATAAACATTTCATAATTAATGTTCACCAGCGCGGAATTGGTTTTGCTGCTCTTTTGGCCATTGAATATTTGGCACAAATCACGAACACTGACAACGAAAAGTGAACATTATAAAAATTTAACTTTCATCTTTTTATTCTCATTAATTCTCTCGTTAATCAATTATAACAAAAAAGTTATTCGCAAACGCAGTTTTGGTTGAAAATATTAATTTCAATTTTTATGAAAAATATATATATTTCACAAATGAATGACGAAATTAATGTTAATTACTTGAATATACAATTAATCGTAATATTTTCAAATTAGTGTCTAAAACGTAAGCATAAGTCTGTCGTCTATATGCTAAAAGTGATTAGCTGAAATTAGTTAGTTTTGTTTTCACGTCATTTTTCACCAAAAATGATCATTTCTTTCAAGAAGATTGTTACGACTTCTTCAGTGATGATGCTAATTGAGATATTCAAGTTATTTATGAAAACAGTGTCTCTACTTTACTTTAATGTGTAATTTCGCGAAAATGGTGAAACATAAACAATAAGATTTGTTTGATATGATTACATTTGTGTGCAACGTTTAATGTTTTCTTTGCGAATAACACTCATATGAGTGTCATTAAAAGCTCGCTTACCATTACTTATTGTTTACACTAAATATTAGCTTATGAATTACGATTGCGAATAACAGTTGTCTTCACTGCTTCTAATGCATTCACTGTATTTATTATTTCTCGTATCTAATTCTCGAAATGCGGCAATATTTTTCGGAATAAATATTATGAACACTTTTTGCTTCATACAACACATAGATACAATATATTTCTTGCGGTGTTCTCATTTTTATCCGGCAGACATTTATTAATCAAAGTAATCGCAGTCAGTGTACGCTTTGCGTGCTTTCACTGTAATCTCACATTACTGGACTGCAATTATTTGAGGTTTTAATTTAAGGTTTACGAGTAAATTTGCTCGCGTGATGTACTGTTGAAATCGAGGGTCCACCCAATGTATTCTTTGCTCGCGTGTATTAATTGAATTTCTACACTTAATTTAAGGTTTAAACATAATTTAAAGCTAATTGCGACTGACTGCAATACGTATGTTTGCACGTAAATCGCTTTTTGGGCGAACTATTCATCATGTTTTTTATTTTTTAATTTACTTTACGAACTGAGAATTCGAGCAGAGAATAACATCAGTAAAGTGTTCATTTTGTGAAAATGAATTAAAAACAAATTTCGTTTCGCGTGTTTTAAACGAGACAATTGAATGCTCGAATGCTTCGATTTATTTCAACTGCCAGCGTTCAATGATGCTGAAAGTGTATTTGCCTGCGAATTCTTTTAACAATTCACTTTAGCGAAACAAATGAAGACAATTAACGATGTGATTGCAAAACACAATTTTTGCAGTCATTATGTGTGCAAATTGCAAATGCTTTCTAGCACAGACACATACATCACTCTGTACACGTATGTGTGTACGTATCGAATTAATGCATGTAAACGACGTTCAATGCACAGTGTTTCACAGTTTCTTTCATTTGCTTTCGATTCGATAAAAGCAGTCGCAAAAGTTTGGCAGCAAGTAACGAGCGTTTTCATTTTTATTTGCAGTCGTTGAATTTACTTTTTTCAAACACAGTTGTAAAGTGCTTCAAATGTTGCCTGCGATCACTTTCTTACTTTCATTTCATTTTTTTTGCTTCAAAAACTTTTACGAAAACTTTCTCGCAAACAGAAATTGGTCGTCGAACAGAACATTTCTAAGCTTTTAAAAACGCATATTCTTCATTGTGTCTATTTCTCGAATTCACTGTGTTTGACTTTCTCTTACTTTTTTCTCTTAAATTTTACAAAAGTACAGTAAAGTGAAGTATTTTTCATGAATTGAAATCGATCACAATCACTCGGTGACTCAAGACAAAGTTAAACAATGTTGTATTCTAAATTGAAAGTTATGTACTTAACAAAAATAAAATAAAACTTTTCGATTTAGAAATTAAAAAAGGAAATTATTAAGAGTGTGCTGTTTTTTTGGATTTTTGAAAGTAAGAATTTTGTTTTGCAAAATTCAAACTCAATGATAATAATGCATTGTAATTTATTATGGATTTCGTTTTCTTCTTTTAATGCAACGAAAATATGAACTGCAAACACTATTCGTTTCAAGCGCATTATTTCGCATCGAATACTCTTTGTTGTATGTATATGTACATGTATATGTAAGAAATAGTATTCCATGAAAAGAAAGCAATTTCCTGCGAATATTATTACTTTTCTTTCGTTTCAAACGGATAAAGTGTAAATATTACATTTTGCATAATACTGTGCAACAAAGCTTCAATATTAATCTGAACTTTATACTTTTTTATAACATTGCAACATTTTTCACAGATTTTGAAAAACTGATTTCAAAATTATTATATTTATAATACTAATAATTATTGTATAAAGTCAGTGAAACAATAGTGCGCAATTACATTTCAGAACAAATTCGCTTTTTGTTGTTGTTTCATAATAATTTTCAGCAAGAAAAAAGTTTTTTAATCAAAAAATAAATGATTGCGATTTTTCATCGTTAACCAAACTTTTCGCTGCTATTTTCAAACACACAAATTTGAGCGAAAAACTTTCTTTTTTACTTTTTTCGCTTTTCGATGTGAAGTTGAGTTTCCATTGAAATCAATGTTATACATGTAATTGATGGACGTCTGAAAACGATTGTATTCAATAGTGTATCATCTCGATCATGAACAGTCTTTCGAAAACTTTTTCATTATGATTTAGTATTTTTGAAACTTAATTAATTTGTATTTTGCTTTTGCTGTCCATTTAATTAATTCGTTCATTCTTTATCCTTTAATTTGTGGCGAAATTTATTTCTCCGCTATTTACACAAAACAACCTTTATTTACATAGATCTTCATTCCAATGATACATGTTTTATGTGATTTTCAAAAAAAAATTCATTCGAAAGTATTCTGACAAAAGTCTAAAGAAATGAATGGAATGCGTTTCGCAAATTGATATAAATATTCAATTCAGTCACGAAACAGCATTAAATTGAAATGTAAACGAAATTGAATAAAGAGATGAGTTTGTCAAGCAAACAAATTCAATTTTGCGAATGTTTTCCCAGTATCTTCGAAGTCGTAATAAAATCACGACGCTTTTTATGCGAATCTCTAATCTTGCATACTAAGACGTACATGTCATTGAAATGCAAGAGGCAGATCGCTATGCGATCGTTTCTTACGTAATTTCTGTATATTCTGTAAAAAATTGAATGCATTTCTTTTCTTGATAGAAATACATTCAGAGTGGATCAGTGATATTTTTTACGTTACTCTTCTTTATATGTTTACGCGAACGCAGCGCGAATTCACGTCAATATACGCTGCAATACATGGCTTCGGTAATCGCTGCATCGTTACTCTTATTCTGTCTTCTTTATACAACCGAAACTGGGTATAAAAAGAATCCATTTAAACTTAAATGCAGTAAACTGGTGAAAAAAGCGTTGCGTTTATTTCACTGTGTTCATCGAATTACTCGACGAATGGAGACATTTGCTGCGCTTACTGCGAAGCAAACAAGAAATTATTGCGAAAACATTATGTTTGGAACTGGGAATTAAACCTGCAATACTTGCTTTCGACACACTCCTTTGTTTTTAGATCGCAATTTTGATTCACTCGTGTTTCACCGTTTTACTGTTGCACACATTGAAAATACGATTACATGCGTGCAAAATTACATTGATGTATTTGATTTCTAATTTCATTGCATTTGTAATTTCGAAATCGTTCAAGCACATCAATTGCAAACTGCAAAAGGGCAAAATATGCAAAACCATGTAAATTGCACCTTTACGTTTACTGCACATTCGTTCATTACTAAAATAATTTAAATAAATAATTTGTGTAACTTTTTTAATTATTCACTCATTAAAGTTTGCAAGTTTAATTGCGATTATTTATAAAATATTGCAACGTTTGTTGCATTTTGCATGAATTCATGCAAAAATATACTGCAATTCAAGTTAATCGCAATATTTGCTGTTTTTTATTCAGATTTTATTTCATCAAAAAGATGAAAATAAAAATGTACAGTATTTTGGGACAGAAAATGTTGCAAACATGCAAGAACTGTTCTTGTTTCGTTTGCTATTCGAGCGCATCTAATATTCGAATTGCAAGTCGCTTTGCAGCTAGTTACATACAAATCAGATTACTTGAGTTTAGTAAACTTATGTTTGCAAAAATAGGTAACAACGTTTTTAAAATATTTAAACAAATTTCTCGTTTCGCAGAAAGCTTTTCTATACAAACTCTATCTTCATGTACAAACTTCGCGCAATGATTTTTTTAAGAAAAGCGACGCCATTAAAAGATTGAAAAGAACTAAATACATATAGAGTATAGAATGTAGAATATTGAACTAGAAGTTTATATTGAAATATGTGCAAACTCCTTCGAGCAGTGTGAGGATTACTGGTTGAGACATGCTATACAAACATGACAATCTTGCGTTGAAACTGAGAATTATTTGCTCAAATTGCGAACATACGTACAATGAATAGAGTTTCAAAGTTGTGAAAAGTGAAGCAGAATGAATAACATAAATCTCTGCTCTAGTGGTCATTGAAGTCTGAATGTTTTTAAGGCTTTAACATTTTTTACAAAGAAGAGTTTATTTTTCATTGAGTTGAGTTTACTATTTCTTTATTTGCAAATTGTTAAATTATTGTTTACTCAAAGTAATCGCTGTTGAACTGTAATCAATACAAATCACAATTGTTGTCTTTGTTCGAAAATGTGGAATGTTGGTTGCAGCACAGCCTAAGATAGTTATTATCAAATGTAATTACAGTTTGACAAAGATTCATTAACGGAATCGAGATTCGTGTTTACTGAACAAATTCAGTCTCATTATTTTGCTGGTAAACATTTGCTTAGAAAAGCAGTGCCGTTTCTGTTTTCAGTGAAGACACGCAGCGAACTTAGAAGAGATCTCATTACACGCCTGTGACTATAAATTGAAGTCTGAAAAACAAAAGCAGTCATTTTGAATGGTCACAATGCGAGGAAATGATGTGATCGTTTTATTTCTTATTTTGCAAATTCGGTACTTATTTTTGTCAGCAAATAAATAGAAAAAGTTTTCATATTTCCTGATCGCATTTGTTCACACAGAATCGAAAGAAAAGAGACGATTGCTTCGCGCAGATATACAACTTGGGACACAAATGAGTAAGCTTAGATATTTTATCTGCGAGACGTAATTTTAGAAAAGGCGAATGTCTTCAGAACTTTTCACGTCTTTCGCAACAATTTCAGAAAGAAAAGAGAAAATCTTTGCGTTTCAATTTCAGACGCATTTCTTTTTTGTTAAACATTAACGAAATATGAGAGCAAAAACGTTATCAAAATTTCATTTTCATTTCTGTCTCTTTTTTGGTTATTTCAAATTATTCATTTTCAGTTGAAAACGTTGTGTAACGCATTTACATTAATTTGAGAATTTTCTTACAATTCTCTTTCATTATGCAAATTAATGAAAAGAAAATTATTATCTTTCGCAAATACAGTTTCTATTTTTGTCCTCGTTTTGTTCGTCACTCGTTTATTATTCAAATTTCTAATAATAGTAGCGAAGAATGATTTTCATTTCGCTTTCATTTCGTTTACCAGAATAAAACATCGCCGAAACCTGCAACCATAATGAGTTGCTAAAGGAAACCTGTTGAATATTAGAACTTAGAACTTAGCAGCTTCACTTTGCAATCAATGCAATTATATAAATTAAATTCATTACCAAAATTTGCTGGATTGCTTTTAGCTAAATTAAGAAGCAACAAATATTGTTTGCATTGAAACAATGAAAAGCAATATACATGTACGTGTACATGTATTATGTGATTGTGATTTGTATTCTTCAACATTTGCATTTTTCAATGTTCAATGTTCAATGTTTGTTTACTGAGAATATCAATTCTCATTATACGTGTTTGTTTGAACATAGAATTAAATATTCATTGTTTATCTGAGCAAATAACTGAAAACATTGCGTTCAGCAATATTTATTATGATTACTCGTTCGTTATTTGTTTATTACATGATTACATTGAAAGGCAATAATTGTGATCAATATTTGCACGAAACAAATGTAATTCATTTCTCGCTTTCTTGTGTCTGCAGAGAAATCAAAGCATTTTATTTGCATTCATTCGACGCGAATAATAAATATGCGACAATGTGATCATTGATCACGGAAAGTTGCAGTGAATCTTATTGCGCTGCTTTTGTCTGATCTCAATGCGAATCACAGTTGCGTTATTTTTTTGTGCGATCAAACAATGAATGAATCGCAAAAAAGCAAAAGAGAGAGGAAAAGAAAAATGCTGCGAACAAGAAGAAGAAGAATGAAGAAAAAGTGTAGTTAACGGTGAGATGAGAAGAGGTTTAAGACACACAAATGATTACGGTTCACAACGAAGTGTTTCGTTTTCGTACTATCTGCAAAATGTAACTTGAAAAACAAGCGAAAATGAAAACGACAATTGATCGCTTAGCAATGTTTTGCAAATTTATTGCTCTGCGGTCGAATAACCTATTATTTTGTCACCATTGTCTTCGCTTTACTAAAGTTCACAGTTTGCTCATTTTTTATATTTGTTTTTCTCTTGCTTTTCTCGCGCAGTTAACCATTTTCAGTCTCATATTTTCAATGTTTACTCAAACAAGCGAGCATTGTTTTTGAGATCATCATCATAGGTTCACTGCGTTGTTGTTTGACTTTTGCTTTCACAAACTTTTTGAAATTAAATTTATGGTCTCTGAACAGCAAAATAAAGATAAAGTTT
>NCKV01001212.1:0-11145 GCA_003675905.2 Leptotrombidium deliense
ATAATTACACCGAGGCTCCAAAGATCACAGCGTTTGTCATATGTCGACGCCTCGCCGATAAACGCTTCCACCACTTCAGGAGCCATGAATTCAGCAGAGCCCACCTGAGTAAAACAAAAATTCTAACAATCCACCTTCGACAAGTGTAAACCCACCGGCGTCAATAATTCTGGTGTTGACACAGGCGAAGATTCATTTACAACCAGTCTCGAGCCGAGATCGAAGTCGCAGATTTTCACAGGACACACATTGTTTTCGCTGAAGCAGAGAATATTCTCCGGTTTGAGATCGCGGTGCGCGATACCTTTGTGGTGAAGGAACTTCAATGCGTTCGCGATATCGCGAATTATTTGACTGGCTTCGTTCTCAGTGAAATGGACCCGCTTTTGAATGTGTGCGAGCAATGGTCCACCATCCACTTTCTCGAAAACCAAAAAGAATCTGCAACGAAGGAAATAGCGGATGAATGTAAGTAGTTAGATGTGTTAATTAGTGATTCGCTGCGTTTACGTAATAATTAGACTCAATTTAGCACAATTATCACATGTGCACATACTTTTGCCTTTACTCGATTTCCTGCGAAATCTTGTTTGCAAAAAACGACAGGAAATTCGCAAAATATACAAATCAACACAAATTCTTTTACATAAAAACACTTTAAATATTAAAAATTTAAAAACAATATTCAAATTCGCGAAAACAAGGTAATAAACCTTGAGTGCCATTGTTTCGCATTACGTCGATACAAATCATTTATCATTTAACTTTCGATATTTATGCACAAATTTTTTATTTTTTATTGCTTGCCGACTTTTATTATCGCTGTATTTTAAATAATCGCTAAAAAGTTACGAAAACAATCCTTGGAGTGAGAAAAGAGTTGGGAAAACATTCGAATACGTAATGTGTTTCATTGAACGCACTGACAAGAATGTTGTTGTCATAATACGAAACTTTCTTCATCAGAGTCATAAGACTGACGTTTACATTCGAAAGCTTTTTTTACCTCTTTTACGTAAAATTGTTCATTCTTAAAAATGAACTTTTAGCGCCGATTTCGCATCAAATCTTTATTTCTAAAAATAGCGAAAGAATTGCGCACTTCAATCGATCGATGCAGCGAGTTGAGTTGCATTCACACATCGCTCTAGTGCCTGCTTAGCTTTCCAATTGCTTTCACTTTTTGTTAAAATGCATTACGAAAATAGTGTAACGTATATACACACAAAATACAGTAAATATAACATTACGACAAATGATCGATGGATTCGTTCTAAAAAAGTTCGCCAACGAAAGTTTCAAGAAAAACGTTCACGAAAGTAATTACATTGTTACCAGAAGTGTATATACGGAATCTTAGCTATTAAACTTGTTTTCGCACTTTCATTTTAAACTAATTTAAAAGTTTCAAAATATTATTAACTTTATGAAAACAGGGCCTCAAATAATGAATGTTTTTCGTTACTACCTAACATTGCGAAAATGATTCGCATACAATTTCACAGCATTTCATAAAACACTTCCTATTCAATTCGTCTCTTTTGCTTGGCTTCCAAGCGATTTTAAAAAATGTAAGTATGTTGCAAACAAACGCCTGGTGCCTCACATGTTTATTACCACTTTTCGTGCTGTTTCATAACTAATCGACGTTTCGCTGACAAAATTGGCAGCGATTTGCGGCTTACAAAATGTTTTCGAGCGATTTAGGAAGAAAAATGAAAGCTGCGAAAATTGGACGAAACAGCGAACAGCGGATAAACGACACAAAAACATGGAAGGCATTAACACTTCGCTTGTGGAACAGATTGCAAATGCACACTTACTTATCGTCTTCCTCGAAGAATTCAATCAGTTGAATAATATTCTTGTGTCCCTGGCAATGATAGAATATTTCCACCTCTCGAAAAACTCGTGACCGGCTGTGTCCCGGTTCCTTGCTTATCATTTTCACGGCATACACTTTACCAGTGAACTTGTTCACACAGGCACGCACCTTTGCGTACGCACCCTCACCCAGAATTTCACCAGTGAACTGATATACGTCGTAGAAGCTGGTCGTGGTCGGGTATCTATTGTTTCGCTTCTTCTTCTTTCGCGGACGCCGGCGATCACCACTCGTCGGTTCAGGTATCGGTATACCGCCAATCTCATTAAACAAGTCGTCATTCATTTCGTCGTCCAATTTTGAACTTTGTTTCTCTGCGAACAACAACAACAGCTCGATTAACGACTAAACATCGCAGAGTTCGTAGAGTGCAAGGCAGCTGCTTTCTATGCTAAATTGCAGGTTTTGCCGGCAATCAAACCTCGCTCATTTTTACAATTGCGAACTATTTATTGCAGGCAAAATCGCATTGTTTGAGCAATTAACGGTGACATTGAAAGACAGCATCAAAACTGGTCGCTATTCAATGCGGTTATCGGCTGCGGGCAGCATTCGTACCTGTAAATGGTTCCTCTTCAAATATAAGCATTGCAACAGCACGACTTTCAATGATTAAGGATTAAGAGTTGAGTTAAAAGTAGCAATTAAATAAGCTTCGTCGTCGGAATTAAACAATAATTGGGGTTAATTGTGATCAGGGGGTTAGAAGGCACAACGTTGCTATTGCCCGACTTCGTGTCTTGCAATGTCCACTATAACTGCGGCAGCGGTACTCTTCGTCTTTCAGATATCTTCTTTCTGGCCAACAGTGCGCTTGTTGGTTGGTCACATTCGACAAACACACACGGATGTAAACAGTGAAACAACGAGAACCACCGTTGTTACTCTCTGTCCTCTCTGCTGTCAGCACTTCTCTCGACTGGCAGTCGATTGAACAGCGCTGTTCGGTATTTATTCACCGACGACTGCTTGTTTCGGCAATCGAGTGTCGAGCGTTGCGTTGCTGTTGCCGAGCACGCGATTGGAGCACAGAGCAGGTGACGACGAAACGAATTCAATTCGTCTGCAATTATATGTGATCGACGAGTGAAGCGACAACGAGTTTGCAGTCATGTGACGCGCTGTTTGTAATGAAACAATTTTTACGAATCGCGAATCACAGGAACACAACACTAGATATTCACGTTTCTGTGAACATTACGAAACAACATGACAAACACAGCAATCAAACAGCACGAAACGATGAGTTGGCAAACATCGGCACTCCTTATTCACAAAGACATTGCAGCCACTGCTAGCAAAGCCCTCATTGTTCAATCGCTTTCCTCCTCGTTCTTTGCTTTGCATTCATCTGCAAACCAACAGCAAACAAAACTAGCATTTATACAAACAATGCAAACATTGTATTTACTAATTCACTGTTTTAGCCACATTGAACGACACATGCAATGCATTACACTTCAAACTGTGTGCTATTTTCGCACATTCATTTTAGTTTGTAAACAAATAAGAAATAGGTTTTAAAAATAAAATTACTTTAGGATGTGTTGCATTCAAACAAAACACACTTTCATTAAAAGGGTGCATAAAAAACGAAGTTGTGCAACAAATAATTGTAGTTTGCATAGAAAAGAGAGAATAATTAACGAAAAGCAATGATTTGTCTTTACAGAAACGATCGATGCAAATGAAGTTCACGCGATTTGTTGCAAATCAATTGAAACCATAAAAGACGACAATAAGTAAAGTGAATGGTTTACAAAATGCATGATAGCATTAACAATAATCGAAAATGATTAACGAACCCGAAAAAAGTTGGGCTGCGTTTCAAGGTCACACTCGGCGTATCTTTCTCTTTTCTGTGTATTTATCGCAGCGAACAGTGAACACAGTGGAACGAAGCGATGCAGCAGAGTTTTCATTGCCAAGGACAGCCATAGAACTGTGCGACTGTTCTATTGAACAGAATTTAGGAGAGATGAGGAAAGATGTGCGCACTAACTTTCGACGGACTACGCGTTCGCCGAAACTAATCGAAATGTAATATAAATGCAAGTTTCATGCGCTGTGCGACTATCGAACCGATTGCGTTGACACACAATCGTTATTCAAAATAACAGAGAAACTGTATTCCCGTAGTCCGCTGTGACTTTCAATCACGTGATTCACACAAATTCTTCTGAGAGTTACTGAGGCGATGCGGAAAACACAAAGAATAGAGTAGAGTGCAGTGAAAACAGTGGAAGTGACTGTTTTTGTTGTGCGAATTCAATTAACAATTCACCGAATGTACATACATATCTCGAAAATAATTATAATACAGAAGCAGCGACCCAGCCAGTGATATATTGGTGCAATATAATAAGTGCGATTATAATCTAGAATACTTGTAATTATATGTATGTGTTGTATAGTGTGCAATGTTGCACGTATACAGCTAAACAACCGCACTGCACTGTTCCACTGGAATTTTTTATTTTCGCTTTTATATCCGATAAACACGCGATTTTAACGAACGTTTTTCGTTTTCCGTTTCAATAAATTTTTCAAGTTTAATTTCATATTTTCGTTCGTTCAATGAATTCACATTCACGTTGTCCGCAATCGTTTTCCGTTTTCATTTTTGCATTCGCCATTCGTTTTAAGTGTTAATTTTAGAGTGAATTAGTATTTTGCTAAATTATAGCTTACGTCTAATGACTTTGCGAGTAAATAACAATAATAATTATTATTTGCGTACACTTTAAATGTTTGCAAAAAAAGTTTAAATGAATTTAAATGCTCGTCACAAATTGCATGTGTGTTCGCACATAAAAATGCATGAAATAAGCAACAAAAAATTGTTTTCAAAAACGAAAGTTGAAGGTTAAAAAGGGTTGAAAAACACACATACACACACAGTGTATGCATCGAAAAATGGTTGTTGCTTGTCGAGCATTGCTTGCACTTTAAATGTGAACGCATTCAATGAAAAAGAGGATAGTCTTTAAGAGTGTGACTGTGACTCTCGTTTGCGAGCATTAATGATGTCGTGTACATCCAGCGAACATTGAGAACATTGAGAACATTGCGCACACTTTACGAATGATGTGCAATTGCAAGTGTACGAGGACGTGACGCGATACACGACACTTTTCGTACACTTCAATAGCCTTCACTCTTCATTCGAATTTCGAATCGTTCGTTCAGTGTTTTTGTTTTTCTCTTCGCTTCGCAAACACACAATCGACACACAATGCAACGCGAAATGTTTTTTGCATACTTTTCGCTGTAAAATAATTGACAGGCAACGAATCAATGAACAAGCAAACTTCAGTATTAATTGATGAACAATGGTTATCATTACATAACGACTGTACACATCGTCATTTTTATAAATGTTTTTCAAATTGAATTTCACAAAAACAATAACAGTTATCTTTCATAATGTTACGTAATTCTATCATTGTTTGGATCACTGTTTTAACAGTCACATCGTTTCGCCTGAAATAAAGTCGGTCTTTGTTTAAATATTACATTTCAAAATAATCTTCGTTTAAAGTTTCTGTTCGCAAGTAAAACATTTGATTGAAGTTGTCAGTGAACACTCGCAGCTTTTGTTTAATCAAGCATCGCATGCCTTTTTTTCTTCTTCTTTCATTGCGATTACGAATTAAAATTAGCGAATGACAAGATCGTGTTTGTGTTTGCGATCACGTATAAACTAAACATGAATGTGTACATAATAAACGAATGCAGTTTCAGAAAACATTGGCCTTTGTTTACAAACAGCGATGTAAAAATATTTTCGAAACGTTGCGCAACACTAATTATGGGCTGTCGAGAAATATTTTACTGAGGAGTTTTCCATGACAGATTCGTTTCTCTAGAAAGCACTCAGTATTCAACATTCTATGTGTATACAAATGTACATGTATACAAGTACTCACTCTGAATATTGAAGCGTAAAATGTGGAAAGTTTCCGCTCTTTTCTCATTGGTCTCTGGTTTCAAAGCTTAGAATTTGTTTTAGAATTAATGCTTTTGAAATCATAGCACGATTGTTGCACAACTGCGATAAACAAACGTTTTTTATGAATAGCTGATTATTCTCTGTATTCAAAACAAAAAACATGTATTCAAAAATTCTTGCAACTTCAATTCAAAACATATGTCTACGTAATGAAATTAATAATTATTATTATCGTTCATATTCTCAGTTCTCGTCGCTACCCTTTGAATTACGAAATTCAGTATTCATAATGATTATTATTCATCATGTAAAACAATTGAATACATTTTGACGTGAAACACTGATTTTGAAAGTATAATTAATGTATTCTTGAATATTACGTAAAAAAGTAATTTTTTCTTGTAAAAGAATCGTTTCACGAAAATGTTGCAAATCATTATTTTTGGTGAACACGAAAGTGAAATTTTTTGGTTATGAAAACGTCAACGACATACAATATAATGTGCATATTAAACATTTGAATACACGTAAACATATTTCGTTTCACTGCAAAAATTACGAAAAAATAATAATAAAATGTAAGAAATTTGAGAATAAAAGTGAATGGGTGTCAAGGATCGAGATATCGACTGCAACACATCATTATGCAGACCATTTTAGTCGAAATTTTAACTTTCTTCGTTTTGTCTTTCATTCATCGCATCGCTTTTT
The DNA here is from genome assembly GCA_003675905.2 of Leptotrombidium deliense. Lineage (NCBI taxonomy): Eukaryota > Metazoa > Arthropoda > Arachnida > Trombidiformes > Trombiculidae > Leptotrombidium > Leptotrombidium deliense. The sequence goes on from NCKV01001212.1 coordinate 6,549, forward strand.
CACTTTTCGCAATTACTTTGTCTTCGAAAACATCAAAAAATGATTGAAAACAAAGCCAAGCACTCAATTAAAGGATGATGTTTCAATGTAATATTATTCGATTCAAACAGTCAATTATTGATTGAAAAAACGCTTTTTGTTCAACTTTTATTACTTTCTACAACGAAACAATGGAGCAGCAAAATTTCGTCCTTTATGTTCCTTTTTTTGGCTTTCGCTCAATAATCGCTTCTTTTGTTGATAGATATTATGAAATATGAAGTATAAAGTTATATACAACACAATTGCGAACTAAACTTTGCGAGAGTGAAGAGGCAGCACAAATCACGTGAATTATCAGTGCGAATTTCTTCTAGAACCTCTTACTGCGAATCATTCGCCAACAGAAGTCTGCAGTCGATAAGACAGTAAACTGAAAACGAACGTCAATTCGATTCGATTCAATTTTGTAAACGAATGCATAATTCGCAATTCGCTTTGAAAGACGTCAATCAGAACACAAGATTTGAATATTAGTTGAATAATAAATATCCAAACAAGATGTATGTGTGTGTATATATATGTATGTAAGTATGTGCGTAAATCGACACGATGTCGCATGATTTCTGTTCCGCAGACACTTTTTTATAATTGTCAGATACACAGGAAATTTGCTTACTCGCAATTTTCGCGAATAACGACGATTGCTCTGTCGTTTCACATGCTTGAGAGTTAAATTTTTCTCATTTAAAAAACGAAAACAAATTCAATCTCGCGTTTCATTGATATTCGATCGAGATGCGATCTTCATTTCTTCAAAGTGCAAAAACACTGTAATTGAACGTAATTTTTTTTCATTTGAATTGCAAATAATCGCAATGAACGAAATTGATAACAACGAACGTGTTCATTGAGTTAAAGTGCAATGAATTATTTTTACGTATTTCTGCGAAAAATAAATGTTTCGAAGGATAAAATGGCTGCAATTTCCGTGTCACGTATACAACGTATTCGTTACATAATAGCGGCACAAAAACTCGTGACTTCAATCGATTCATTCGAGATTCGATAAGCGAAGCAAACTTTTCAATACACACTTTCGACATGGAAACAGTTATGCGTACGAATACTGCGATATAAATACGGATGCAGTTGTTATTCTCCCGCATTCTTTAGATAAAATTATACGCAAAAAATAAGCGTATAACTGTTATTTTCAAAGTTCGATCAATGTACAAAAGGTGATGTAAAATGTGATAAGAAAGAATGAATCCGTTTTTTGCACTTTTCGCAGATTCAAGACATTTTTATAAACAAACTAAATCTTTCGCAACACTGAAAATTTGCTGCAATTTTTCACCAACGGTACAGTTTTGGACATAAAATGAGCATATTACGACTTTTTCGCCGCAAATAGTGCCGATATCTTTAAAACCCACACCTGTATTTAATAACTAACAACACATGTTTTAAATCAAGTAATCGTAATCTTCTTTCGTCACTAATTGTGAAAACCAAAAATAAGAAGGAAAGTGAACGTGGGCCTCAATGCGGAATTTTCGAATGAATTATTAATTCAATTACAAGTTAAAAGTGAAAAAAACTCGAAGTAAAAGTTCTAAAAATGGATGCCATTAATATTCTTGTTTTTATTTTGCCTTAGATAGCTCTTAACAAGCAATTATGTTCCTCTAACAGACAACAGAAACAAAAATCAAATCTATTGTCAAAAACTAGTCTACATTTAATAATAAATTATGAAAAAATTTTAATCAAAATCGATGGAAAGTTTTGAAAACACTAATCGCCAAACTTTATCATTAATCGCGTTTCTTAAGTCGTAAATTTTGCGAAATTTTGTTTTGCTTTTGTTTCGCAAAAAGTGAGAAATAGTTGTAAATTTATTCCGCTCGAAATAAATTACACAATTAAACATGTTTCTATTATTTAGCGAGTTTAAAAATGACAACAAGAAAAAAAGTGCATTCAAATTAATGTGTGTTACATGTTTTTTGCATTTATTAATGAATTTAATTCACGAGACTTTTCAATGAAAAATTGTTCACATAAACAAAAATTTATTTCAATAAGGTCGTTGAATATTTGTAATTAAATTTAATTACACGTTTAAATGTGTGACGATTAAGAGTCACACGTCGAACTCGTATCACGAGTCCTTTCAATGCAATTACTTATGTAAACATGAATTCCCAGAATTCAAAAATATATTAAAATTTTAAAAATACAAAAATATTATTCAGAAATGCAAACGTCAAAATAAAATAAAATGCAGTCAGCTAAATTCGCAAAACAATTTCTTCGAAGCTCTGTTGCTATGCTGTTTAGGTTCTGTTTTGTATGATTCATGAAATTGGAAAAAACAAAGCACACAGACAGATTGTATGCATGTGCAACAGCGCACGCGACTGGTACAATAATTTTATTGGAATTTTGCACAGGTGTTTCAATGACAGCTTAAATAAGTGTGACTGTTTTTAGGGAAGCAGAATGTTAACAGTTTCATGTGATATACTGTACATGTACATTCGCAGTGTGAATCATGTGAACGACTCGTGTCAATCTTCCTGTACAATCCAATCTATCAAAATTTTTCCACTCAAAACTTACCCTACATACGAAAATAGAAATATTTCATTTTAACCCTGCAAGTCATTAAGTGTTTCACTAATTATTCGCCTCTGTTTAATTTTTCAACGAAATTCTTTCGCAATCAAAAATTTTGTTTTTTTAGCCAAATTGCAGCATTCAAATTCACTGAAATGCATTAATGAGTAAAAGTGATTTTTAGAAACAGTAACACTGTTTTGCCATCACATTAAGTGCGTCTTTAATAAAATTTCGCCAACGTTAACCAATCGATTCGCATTTTACGTCGTTGAATAATATTGTTGCGAAACGTTGCTTTTAATGCAATCGCATAATTTTCAAACTTCATTTACACAACGTTCAACATTTACAACCCTGAATATGCTGCGAGTTGTTTTCAATGAATTAACTTTATCATTGCAAATGACACTTTTGTCTTGTTTGCCCAAATGATTGAAATTGAAAACGAAAAATCAAAAAATAGAAATGAGAAACAAACGATTGTTTAAACATTGTGTTCACGTGATGTGAACTTTGTAATCAAATTCGAAGTTCGCTCGAATTGCATTATTTCTTTCTTCGTTTCGTCTCAAGTATTGAATCACGAATCTTGGCAACAATTGAAGAACTGTAAAATTGAAGGTGTGTCGCAGACTGATAAGACGAATAAGATTTGATAATAAACTGCACACAGCAGACAGTATCTGCTTTTTTATGGAAAATTACATCTCATTTCTTTGCAATCTCACAAACGGACCGCAAACTGATCACAAGAATCGAAGTGTTTAACTCTTCATTTCAAATCGCATGTCTTTCAAATCACACATTTCAATGTTTCACGCTTAAGCAAACTCCAGTGGAGGTTTATATACGATATGAACATTTTTTAGACATAATCAGTGTTTAGAAGTTCATATCACGTTGTGCGATCTGAGCAAAAATAATTTGCGATCACTTCATCCGAGATGCGTTCTCATTCATCCGATGTGTTTGTCTGCATGCATTGCGGTCAAATTGCTGTATTCGAATTTCGACTGACAACCGTAACTGTTGGTCTCAATCTTGGATTATCTGTTACACAAATGACAGTCGCTGTGACAAGTTAAACAACGATCATTACAGCTCACAATGACAACAGAAATTGCTTTACTCTCCATCCTCGCAGATAACAAAAGCTTTTAATATGTCACTTGAACTGCGAATACATGTATGTATGTTTCTCCAAAAAAGTGTTCACTGTTCGATCGTTAACATGCGTCGAACGAAATGAAAAGAAAACAAATCGTGATCGCAAAGAAAGCGATTTGAATAGCAGATACAATTAATATTTATTGTTTCATTCAACTTTGCTTTATAAATTTTAGTTATTACTGTTCTTTAAAATTATATCCGTTTGCGCGTAATCGGCTTTGATGAACGGCAAGATGGAAAGGAGATAGTAATTTTTTCGTTTCTGCTTCTTTTTGACGATGTTGAAAAGAGAATCGATTTTCTTTTCGAAACATACTAATTAATCTGAAATCAAAACGAATTAGAAAAAGAGAAAAACAAGAGACGAACTCGAACTGATGTTGCACTCGAAGTACAATAAATTATCATTGTCAATAATACACATACACACATATTAGGTTTGGTCTTATCGATCATAACTTTTTTCTCGTGATTCTCTCAATGGTTCGATTTTCGTTTACTTTTTTATCATTTTTCGAATGATTGCCAATTTTTGCAGCTCAACGTGTATTTGCTTCTTGTTATTTTTCATTCACAATAATCGCGAATTGCTAAAATTTGCTCAAAGTGTTCATTCGCCAAATATCGATTCGTAAACAGTAATCGTTCATTATTTAAATACAACCATTTGCAGTTACTTAATTTGGGCTTATTTTGTTGAATTATTTATTTATTTATTCGATCGAAATTTGTATTCACACGAGACTTGATTGTGAAATGCGAATTGGAAGTCAGGAGTGTTCGGTAATTATAAATGCTTTTATTTAAAGATGAACAGTAA
>NCKV01001213.1:0-11142 GCA_003675905.2 Leptotrombidium deliense
AAGCCATATCTGTTGTCCCACAAGATGCAGTTTTGTTTCATAACACTATTTTTTATAACTTAAATTACGGAAACTTTTCAAAGTCTGTTGAAGAAGTGTATGAAGCATCAAGGTTGGCTGAAATACACGATGCAGTTCTTAAGTGGCCTCATAAATACGAAACTCAAGTCGGAGAAAGAGGATTAAAGCTTAGTGGTGGAGAGAAACAACGAGTGGCTATTGCGCGAGCAATATTAAAAAACAGTCCAATTTTGGTTTTTGATGAGGCTACTTCATCGTTAGATTCAATCACTGAAAATGTAGGTTTGGCTTTTGTTAATATTTTTTACTTTTAACGTGTTTATTACAGAAAATCCTAACCGCTTTTAGACGAGCATCCAAAGGCCGGACGACGATCTGCATAGCTCACCGACTTTCTACTGTTGTCGATTCTGACACAATATTAGTTCTAGAAAAAGGTCGAGTTGTCGATTCTGGAACTCATTTATCTCTGCTTGCAAAGCCGTCTTCACTGTACGCAGAGCTGTGGAGACAACAACACGATACAGATAAAAATTTATTGAATGACGCCAAATAGTCAACTGTTGATAAATAGTTAAAAATAAAATTTGCAAACAATGTCGAGCTTATATGCATTAACAAGACTAAACGGAGGATTTAATGTTCTGTTACACATTGAGTAACTACCACAGATTCATTATTGTGCTTACACCTTTACTACTGATGCGATTTGGATTTTTGATTTGGATCACATTGGATACAAATTTTGGGCTTCGTTTATTGATGCTGCAATGGAACGTTTTCTTCTGAGATACTGAGGATAGTATCTGTCTGCAAGCAAGGATGCCAGCGAATATATCTTGCTTACTTCATTCACGTCACTATCATACTGGGGATAATCACGTTTTGCAAAGCCTCCCCAGTTTCCAAGCGCATCGTTCTCTCGGAATATTCCTTTTCGCTTTCGCTTTTGTCCTGTGAATACTGCGAACGGCATTCGAGCGTAATAATTTGAACGTCGATATTTTTGAGGATGAGAATAATCGTACGACTTTCTTGTGTAGTAAGAATCAGTTGGATATGTTCTGTCATTTTCTCTGTTTTTCAGAGAATATAAATGCAACAATTCTTTTAAATCAATTGGGATTTCATCTCCTTGCTCAGAATCTGTTTCTGAAGCTGTGTAAGCATCCGACGGGTACATGTTCGAGTACTGATCATCAAAATTTCCAAAGTATTCACGGTTCGGTGACGGCGATATGTTTGACCCAAAAATATTCATAAACGCATCTAAACCATCGTAATTGGAATCACGTTTATATCGCAAAGCTCTTCTTTGACGTTGGACACTCAACAAATCTTCAATGTTCGAATGCAGTGATCTTTGAAGAGTGTGACCAATCACTTCTGCTTTTTGTGAATCTGTTTGAATTATAAAAGTTGTCTTTTAATAAAATTTGATTACTTGCAGTATTATTGAAATACGCAATGATTGCACTTTATAAACTTTGTCCAAAACTATGTCATGTACAACTTATGTATTTACAACTTATCTGCTGCAGTATTTGCATATTTATTTTGTGCGAAGTAATTACTCCTCGAATATTTTGTTTTGGAATTAAAATAACGTGTTTTAATCTCCATTCAAAACATTAGGTTGACATGTTATTTATTCCAAAACTGTATAAAAACATCAGTTGTATTCTGACATGTAACAACTTTGTAACATATGTTAAACAAAAGCGCTTTGTTTAAACTTTTTTCTTTTGTTATGCTCTCCTTTTTTGAGATAATTAATTTCAATTAACTTTATACGTCAAAACCCAGACTAAGAATATTTTGTTTACTCATGTAAAAATACTGCAAAAACTGTAATAAAAACATTAGTAGCAGCAATAAATGAACTTACTGTCTGTAGCCTGCGATTTGTTTTTTAGTTCATTCAAAGTTGAATTGTTTATTGCAACAGATCCACTCGAATTGATTTTTTCCGAAGACGAATTATTCAGATGTAATTTTGAACTGGATAATGAATTATTGCCAACAACAGATTCTGTTGAGTTGTTCAGCGATAAGTTTGTTTTATTTGTAATCAGCTTTGATAAATCGTTAATAGTACCATTCGAGGCTGAAAATATTGAGAACGATGAAATCATGATCAAAAGTCAAAAATTTAAACTTCATTTATCACGTTAACAAACTGCGTAAAAAGAGTGTTCGTATCACCTATAAAGTCACAACATTCTTAAACTCACAATTTTCCGTGATACGAAACGTGAGTGACTACAGTGAGTGTATATACAGTGTTTGACTGTACGTGTTTTATAAAAAGGTATGGTAGTCGCGTGAAGTTGATTTCCTTGAAAATTTTCCAAAAGATGTTTCTAAGATGTCTTAATTAGACTATTAGTCCTGAATCATTGTTAAAAAAGGTCAATTAGAGCAAACATGAAAGCGTGTATAAGAAATCGAAAGAGACCGGTGCCGCTTTTTTAGCTTGCGGATATCAAAAGTTGTACAAATTATATAATCATACGACATATGACAGTATGTTTGTGTCCAGCGAAACCTAATTAACATTAATTTGTCAATCATCAGAATTAGGATTCCGTTGATTTTATGTTAGTCAGCAATGTAATTTATTGCTTTACGAAGATTAAACTTGAGACAAAAGCAGCGATGAAAATTAATTAAAAGCACTTACATGTTGCAGACGTAAACAGTAATGAATCAACAGGCTTAACAGTAACAATGTCTGGAGTTTTCCGTGAACCCACTCTTCCGAGGGTTGAAATAACATTCATTGAACACCAGAAAAATACGAATAAGAACTTCATTTTCTTATCTGAAATTGTAGAGATTTCATTTTAATTAATGCATCTTAAATATAGCTTTTGACGTAAATTTGTTCATTTTTTCACCGACTGAAGCTTTGATTTTGATCAACAATAAAATGATCGTTGCGAAATTAATCCCGTTTTTTTTCAAAAGTCAAAACGCGTATAAATTTAAAATTTTACACTTTTGGCCTTTTTCCCTAATACTACAAAATTTTATACAGTATTTGTGTAATTGATTCAGTCTAAGTGTGTTCCTTGTCAATCAGATAACCCAAATAGAATTATAAGACTTTGAAGCATTTTTACATTCTAATTTGTATAATCCTATACAAATATGATTTTTAAAATAATGTTGCGATTTGAACTCGACTATTGTTATTCACTATAGATATTGTTATAAAACATCAAAATCTATTAACTGCACTTCTTAACTGCAACGTAATAAAATGCATTTCAAAAATAAAATGAACGTATCGAACACTGAAAGAACACTTTCGTTCATTACTGCAAAAAGCGACATTCATTTTAAACGGCGGCAGTGATTTGAGCGAATTATAACTTACCTTGTTAGTCTAATTTTAAATGAATTTTTAAATTAAGAATGAAAATAATTTATATTACTCGCAAGTATCAATGAAACTTTGCTTTAACGATTCAAGAATTACAATGGAGGAAAGATCGGCGCGCATCTGCTGTGAATGTCAAGAACTAAGCGATTCGATCAGATTCGATGCAAATAGTGCAGTCTATGTCACAAAATGAAGTCTTGCTCTCACGAATCACTTTTCAGTGAGGTCAAATTTTTTGAAATCATTGTCATGCATACTTACATTCATTTAAAATGTAATTTAAACTTTTAAATGGCAATTGAACAGAAAAACTTTGGAAACCTCTTATAAAAGAGAGTAGCGTTAGAAATACAAGTAAATATGAATAATTAAAAGCATTACTTAAAATTTGTATTTTCGAACTAGAAATTGTTTAGCATAGGGGAATGTGATGGGATATTGAACGTTCATACTGTTACTGAACCTTTAAGGTTTTTCCATAAATACGTATGTATGTTCTTGAAAGCCATTGCAATTGGCATCAAATTTATAATGTTGCGTTTTATTGTCACATTTTTGCTGAAACCAATTTGTTTCAGTCGAAACCAATGTGGATTAACTCAACATTTTTCTGAAATTGAACTCGACTTTATCAATGAACTGGTTAACTGTCAAGTGCAAACATAAATATAAAAGATAAAACTTGTAGACATGAAAATCCCATTGCAAAACAAGTGCGATTTTAATGTTAAATATACCACGAAAATGCGTCATATTATTTCTAACTAACATTATACAAATAATAAATGAACGTACACTTTGAATATAAAATATTTTACATATTGTGATGTTTACATATTTAAAAGTTTATGATATATTGTTACTGTATATTCACTGTTAAAAAATATAGTTCATAAAAATGAAAATAAAATTTTCAATGTTTAAAATAAAATTTGTGGAAGTAACGTGAATTTGTTTTGAAATGCAGGTCATTGAAAACGGTTGCGAAGACGAGTAATTGATGCAGTTTTTTGGTGTAAATTAAATCGGCAACAAAATATTGAGAACAAAGTTGACGTTAAACTATTTAAATATGAAAAGGAAGGAAGGCTTAATAAGCAATGAATTGCAGACACAAAATCGATAAAAAGGTGTCTCGAGTATCACTGAAACGCTGTTTCACTCACTTCTCATCGAACGTGAAACTGATCGATGCAAAAACCATGGCAATACCAATTTTTGGGTGGTTCTATTTTGTGATGCGGTTTCGAGCAGCAGTGATGAGTTACAAAAGGTTTTCCTGGCGATGATTGCTTTGTTAACTGCAACCTCATTTCCTTGTAGTTCATAATTTTTAAGCAAAAATGTTATGTTTTAAATTTTGTTTATAAATAATTTCACCACAAATGTTCCTTATTTGTGAACTGACGCGGTGAAAGCTTGAAATGCATCTGCACTTCGAAAGGACAGAAAAGCCAAGTTCATACTCGGACAGTAAAATACTAACTTTGTCATGGATGGGTAAAGTGCCTGATGGTCTTCTTCAGACCCACGACGATGAAGGTTGGAAACTGAATAGAGCCAATTATTATCAGGATGGTTGGATTGCCTCTGGCAACAGTCGAAGCATTGTTGGTGTCACATACACAACTTGCAGATGTCGAAAAGCTAATCTGTGCGACTTTCCCCAGCGAACCAACTACAACCTTCGCGGCCATAGATCAGAAGTAATAATTACACGCTGGAACGAACCGTACCAAAAATTAGCCTCTTGTGACAGCAGTGGAATAATTTTCGTATGGATTAAATTCGAAGGCCGTTGGTCAATTGAATTGATCAACGACAGGAATACTCAAGTCACTGATTTTTGTTGGAGTCACGACGGAAGAATGGCGCTTATATGTTACATCGATGGTTTCGTTTTAATAGGATCAGTAGCAGGCCAAAGATACTGGTCGTCAATGTTGAATTTGGATGCTTGTTCAACGACCTGCTGCATTTGGTCTCCCGATGACCAGCAGGTTATGTTCGGAACCTCGAGCGGACATATAATTGTGATTGATATAAACGGAACTCTTATCGCGGAGGTAACTGTCAGAGAAAGTATAGCAATCACAGGAATGTGCTGGTCCTGCGAGAAGTTCAAAATGGAAGACACTGAAGAAGATAGCGACTCTAAAAGTGGTCAAGCGAAGCAAAGTGTGTTGGCTGTTGCTTTTAGCGATGGAATTCTTTATTTGATGAAAAATTACGACGACTTGTTTCCCACGATCATTCGAACTGGACTGCAATCATTGAAAATTGAATGGTCAAATAAGGCTGAAATACTTGCTGTCGCTGGTTATCAACTTAAGTCATTTTCGATAAACTGCGCGATTTATTCAAACAAAATTAATTTTTACAACGACATGGGTGTTCTTCGGTACAGCGTAGAAGTAGACTACAATGTTCATCCAATAACAGCGTTGACATGGGGCCACAACGACAAACGACTTTTCGTCGCAACCGGGCCAATATTACACATCGCTTGGGTAACAAAACGTGTCGCATCTCTGCAATTACTCTCCAGACTAACTATTTACAAGTCTGTTCCATGCGAAAAGAGTATCGAGTTGCTGCCATTGCCGCCGCGGTTGCAATCGTTTGTTTCCAGTCTGTTCGGTAAAACACTTCGTTGTTATTTACCGGACATAAACAATCTTCGCCATTTCGTTTCATACCCTCCTTCAGGAAACATTCGCTTGCACTGCACTCTAATTCGACACGACGAAGATGTTGTCAACAACTCCACAACGTATGTGTTATACCTTGAATATCTCGGAGGTCTAGTGCCCATTTTGAAAGGAAAACGTGCGAGCAAATTACGTCCCGAATTTGTTATATTTGATCCTCAAACTATCTCTTTAAAAAATGAGAACAAAAAAAGTAAATATGACAGTTCATCAAACTTGTATTGGAATAGTTCATCAAATCCAGCAACATCGGATAGCGAGCTCGAAGATGCAGCTGGTTTCTCATCTCCGAGATTAAAGTCGAAGCGTCGACGTAGATTTCACGGAAGAGGTCGTAGAGGTGACGAGTCTCCTACAAATGTACCGGGTGCTAACGGATTCCAGAAGAATGAAAATTCTTTTGTGGACGAAATGCCTGAAAATGAAAAGCTTATTCTGGTCACTTCCAACATTTGGGGTACGAAATTTAAAGTTCTTGGACTCGTGCCGTGGTTACCATCTCAACTTGGTTCCCTCACATATCGCACAAGTTTATTGCACTTGCAACCGAGACAAATGACATTGTTAATTAAGGAACTTGGAGGCTCTCGCAGAAATTCATCATTTGACAATTCGTCGATAAACAAACTTGAGAACGGAATCACAGTCTCTTCTGATGATGAGGATGAATCGGGGAATGGCGACAGCTTCGATGTCGATTTCAATGTTCCGATCGCACCAATGACTCCAAAAAAGAACATTCGTTACCAAGGACAGAATAGTACGATATCACCAGAAAGAAGAAGTTCTCTATATTTAAGAACCGGAACGTCCATGTCTCCTTTATCCGGAGATTACGTGAGCTTTATTCCACCGGCAAATGAAGAACTTTTGACTCTGCAAATAAATGGTGATTGCAATGGAACTACGCAATTGGTGCGCATGGAAATGACTGCTGCTGAAAATGTTCACTCTCAGCCGGCACCGAATTCTACTTCCATATCAACACAAACAAGCTTTCAGTCAATCACTGAAATTTTGAATCAAATGACTGCTGATAAATGTACACAAAATAGTCAAAGCTGCCAGGAGCCGAAAGAAATTCCATCCCTTAGTGATCACACTACGGAAGAAACTTTTAGTGAAATGGCCAAAAAATTTGCTGGTGAACTTCCTTGCACTAGTCGGACACCGGCAACTCAATCTCTCGCGTTTAATAAATACGAATTTCTGCACAATTTCTCGAGTACCAATTATGATGTGTTCAACCAACTGACTTCCTCTCAGACACAACTGAGCTCTCCACCAAATGTGTCGCCTCCAAAAAGTTTGCGTCATAAATTACCCAAATTAGACTCTCCACGAAAAGCGAGTATTTCCTGTGGCTGTGACAACACTTCGCTCTTTTCGAATTGTCCTCGAAATCATTTTCGCGTCACCTCTCAATCTTCAGTCTCGTCTAGTTGGGCTGGAGTTGCAGGAATGTCCGTCTACCAATGCAACACTTCTGGTGCTGATCCTTGTCTACTCGATTCGAAAGCAATTCATTACCAATCCACAAATCGCGATAATATTAAATTTATTGATGACAATGAAGCAGACGATGGCTTAGAAACAGCAACCATGCAACAATCATTCGTGAAATCACCGTCTCTTTTGTATAAGAACAAGTCAAGTACAATAACTCATTTGAACCACTTGAATCATTTTCATCCTGTACCTCACGTGAACAGTGATTTCACAAACATTCGTTCTAATAATGAATGTACTCAATATTCTCAACAAAGGCGCCTAACACTTCGTAACAACAGACAAAACATGAGTTTCGATTGTTTCGAAACTGACTCAATTCATTTTTCACAAAACAGTAAAGAAAAGGTGACAAATTGTATGCTCCTCGATAACGACGAAAGTGAAGATAAGGAAGTACCAGTTGATTCATGTATCTGCGTGAACACTGCTGAAAATGGATATAGAAATTCGGAGGATAAGTCTGATGAGATAACTACAGCAGATATAAGTACAACATTTTGCAACCCGTACAGAAATAAATCAATTACAGAAAGTTCAGAAGTTGTAAAAAGTACTATTTATTCCTGCGAACAAATAAGACATCAAATCAGAAATATTCAAAACAAGAGTAGTGATGAGGAAACACCGAATTTATTTCATCACAGAGGAAGTCTGCCGCAGAATAGAATTACGAACAGTAATAGCATAAATAATCTTCTGAGTACAGAAAAGAACAGAAGTCTTCCTGCTTCTCCTCTACTTGGTCAAAAACGACGAAAAGCGCAAGGAAAAGGACTTTTTTACAGTCCACTTATGTTTCGGAAAGTCATGAAACAAAAGTTAGTTTAAATGTTTAATTTCTAACTAACATATGTAAATATTCGCAGGTTAAACTACTTCGACTGCAGCTCCGAAGACGAAAACAGCAGTGATGAAGATTTTGATTCGAATGACTTCAGGAACTTAGAATCATTTCAAAAGGCACACATAAAGAAAAAAATAAAAGTAAAGCGAAGGGGAAGCAGAGTTCAACCTGACAAGTCAAACAGTAACATCTCTCAAGGAAATTACAGAGAATTTGTATTGCATAACAAAGCTCCGTTGTGGAACGAAGTGAGTCAAGTGTATCAGCTAGATTTTGGAGGAAGAGTGACACAAGAATCTGCGAAAAACTTTCAGATTGAATACCAGGGAAAGCAGGTACATGCCAAACAGTGTGAACAAATTGAATTTACATATTTCTGGTTACAGGTAATGCAATTCGGACGAATCGATGACAACGCGTACACATTAGACTTTCAGTATCCATTCAGCGCATTGCAAGCTTTGGCAGTCGCTTTAGCGAATGTTACACAACGCTTGAAGTAAACCGACCTCAACTAAAAAGCCTGATCCTTCATAAATGGTGCTTTCGGTTACAGACAATTTATTTTCAAGTAATACTACGTTCATTGATTACAAAATCACTCGACGTGACTGTTAATTTAACGTTAACTGTAATATTGTTGACTGTACGCATTCCTGTTGACGGATCTGTTCACGAAAAATTCGTGTACAAAAATACATCATGTTTTGTACAAATGTTCTTTGCTTTTAATCATTCTGTGTGCAGTCCGAGATTAAATTTTAAAAATGTAAATAACATTATTCACGTGAATTTCACTTTGGAGTTGTCAGTGTGATAAATCCGACTCTTCGTGGCTTTTTTGCGTTTGAATCTACAGGCAACTTGACATCCAAGTCAGGTTTATTTTCTACACCATTCGAATTATTTGCCTGTACAACCTGAATCGGTTGTTTCACATCCATAATTCCATTGTTCTCCTTGACTTTTGGTAAAATTTCGGTATTAATATCCTTTTTCATAGGCACAAACAAAGTATTCAAATTTGCTGTTGGCAATGGATGCTTCTTTTTCGGTGTATTTCCATTTGTTTCGTCATCCGATAACTCGATTACAACTTTTCGTTTACAACCAGACTGACAATTAGTGTCAGAAGTGTTTTCTTTGGAATTTCTTGCAACTACTTTAGAGAAGAAATTTGTGATTTTTGCTGATTCTGGAGTTTTCTTGACATTCGTATTTTCCGGAGTGCTGCAAACTTTTGTGCTTTCCACAACTTTAGGAGAACTTATATTTGTTGACTCGAAAGAATAGAGTGGTCCATCGTATTTACATCCAATTTCGTTTTCATCGAATGTAATAAACGTGCAGTAACCATCAGTTGATGAAATTAACAATAATGATCCATCCGGAGACCATTTGATATCACTCAAAGAGGTGTAATGAATGTCTGAAACCATAGCAAATGGAATATCTTGTTGTGTGTCGAAAAACAAAACTGAATCCTGTGTAGCGACTGCGAAAACTATTCTATAGGGAAATCTATCATACAAATTAGGTATGTTCGCACTACTAACAGACACACTTACGGAAAAGGGTTGGCAACATTTTCGCGTAATTGAAATATTGTGGGACAACAGCTTACTGCATTATTGTATTTATTTCCAGTTGAGTAGTACGCTGCAGGTCTGAAAAACAATTACAATGAGGTTTTGAAGATTTAACTTACTTGTTCAAACAATTTCGAAGAAATAAGTAACAACAATTAACAAATTTAACTTCTTTATCGTCGCTGTCAATTTCTACAATCCCAGAAGTAGCGAGGAAGCATTCACCTCCTGGACTGAAACAAATGCGCCGAGAGTAACTTCTCAAAGTATCATCGTAAAAAAGTCTCGAAGCTTTATATTCTTCATCTACTTTGATGTTCCCCTTGTAAACTCGATATAGTGTCCGCTTCGTTGCATTACTATATACTCTCATATTCCTATCAGCACTTAATGTAACAGTAAAATTATTTAAAGGGTCAGTCGCAACACCCTGAACATAGCTTTTATGTCCATCAAGTGAGTGAGTTCTTTTGGCTTTAGCAACTTCCCAAACAATTGCTTGATTATCAACTGATCCAGATACCAGATGATGTCCATCTATATTCCAGGAGAGATCGACAACATCTTCCAAATGTCCTCGGAGTGTTTTGTACTGAATCCAATGTTCTTTGTTGACGATTCCGTAGTCATCCATGGCTTCTTCAGCAGACGAGTTTCCAATTTCCTTATTTTCTAATTCTACATGTTCCTGTAACTTCCAAACAATGATTGTCCCTTCATTATCGCCTGAAGCCAAGTATCCATAAGAAGGCGAAAACCGCACAATATTTACAGGTTTAGAATGCCTGTTTAAATCTGCTAAAATTTCCGTTTCAACATTTGAGCTTAACGCACTTCGCGTTAACAGCCATATTAACACGTGGTGATCAACACTAGCTGTTGCAATCCTGTACCGAAGTCTTGACTGATCACTATCTTTGTCGTAAAACTGAATGTCCACACTCAACACAGGTTCCCTGTTGTGCCAAGAAATTTGTGGTGTTTCGGTCTTCATTTTTCTGTTCTGCTTTCGCGCCTTTATGGGACCGCTTTTAAATAATAACTCCGATGTAAAACATACTTTACGCAACTCACTTC
>NCKV01001214.1:0-11136 GCA_003675905.2 Leptotrombidium deliense
TTCACCAGTTTAAGTTTAATTCTTTCTGCTGTTCAGAACCGGGAACAAATAAACAGTGACCATCGTTTGAAATATCTTTACGATGTAAGTTGTTTAATATTTGTTAGTGTTTTTTACCGTTTCTGTGTTCTTTACAGCGATATTTGGAATGTACCAAAGCATTGATTGAGTCTTATGAGGACAAAGAAGGAATGAGAAAAGATGAGATCACTTCGATGTCAGGCTGTAATGAGTTTTCGGAATTTTATGGAAGACTACGTAATATCAAAGAGTATTATAAAAAACATCAGAATGAGATCAGTGTTCCCATGTCTGTGGAATATGAAGAGTTTAACAAATTACGTGAGACAGTAAATGATGTGAACCTGGTTGATTTCACCGACGAAGAAGGATATGGAAAATTTTTGGATCTAAACGAGTCCTTCACAAAGTTTCTCAATTTAAAAGGAATTGAAAAAATTGATTATTTGTCGTATTTGAGCACTTTTGATCGGTTATTTGAGATCCCGAAGGATAAGAAACTCAATGCAGATTATCGTGCATATTTGGAATCTTTACTGGAGTATTTGGAAGATTACACTGCACGAGTGAAACCTCTTCTCGATCTTTCGGAACAAAAAGAAAGAGTTCTGTCAGATTTTGATAAACAATGGGAGGCTGGTGGTTTTCCAGGATGGTTAAAAGAAGCGAGCAGTGCGCTTACACATACAGGTGCACTGTTAGATTTATCTGGATTCTCCTCTGTGGAAGAATTGGCATCACTCGGTTTGGATCGTCTAAAATCTGCACTAATGGCTCTCGGTTTGAAGTGCGGTGGTACGTTAGAAGAAAGAGCTCAACGTCTTTGGAGTACTAAAAACAAAAAACTTGAAGAAATAGACCAATCATTGTTTGTAAAGACCAAACCAAACGACAAGAACAAACAACTCGAACGACAGAAGGAAATTGCTGCTTTAGAAGCGCAAATATACAGATTCGCTGATATTCTTTCGGAACAACGACAAGCAACGAAAGAAAATGTTCAACGAAAACAAGCACGTACAGCTGGTGAAAGAGAAGATTCGGATGAAGAAGTTTCAGAGTCTGAATCTGAAGAGGAACAAGAAACGGATGTTATTTATAATCCAAAGAACCTTCCTTTAGGTTGGGACGGAAAACCTATTCCTTATTGGTTGTACAAACTACACGGTCTGAATATAACTTATACGTGTGAAATATGTGGTAATGCTACATATAAGGGTCCTAAAGCATTTCAACGTCATTTTGCCGAATGGCGACACGCACATGGAATGCGGTGTCTGGGAATACCAAATACAGCTCATTTTGCAAATGTCACGCATATTGAAGACGCATTAAAACTTTGGCAAAAGTTAAAAGAGGAGAAACAAAAGGAGAAATTTCAACCGGCAAACGAAGAAGAATATGAAGACACAGAGGGAAGAGTGGTGAACAAAAAGACTTACGAAGATTTGAAGAGACAAGGACTTTTGTGAGTGCATTACAGTGCTGTTTCATGATATTAATAACAATAAATTTTATTCACTTCGAAATTATCGGTGAACCAATTCTAGCAAAATTGCTTTTTCATTGTATAACTTATCGCGCATTTCCAAGACTACAATCACTTAATTTTTTATCTTTTGTTCCGCGAAAACAACTGCTTTTATTATATCATTAAATGCTGAAACCATTTTGCGATGAATTTTAAATTTAAATTGCTATTTGTAAGTTTTCAACATTTTTTGCTCGTTCTCGCAGTGTCCACTACAAGTAGTAATGAGAACAGCGCTCAGAGTATAACTGATTTGGATTTATACTCGAAAATCATGCGAGTGGTTACTTGTCAAAATATCGTTACCTGCGATCTTATTAAACGTTGCAAACAACGTGAAACGTTCGATGATTGTGACTGTTTAGAACTTGTTACCAAACAATGCGGTGTTTTGTTCGCAAGCAGTATTGAAGGATCAAATAGATGTTTCGAACATAATGATTGCAGAGAAAATGAAGTTTGCGTAAGGAATGTTCACACGTGTAAGCCAAAGGGTAAGCATTTGTTATCTTTCTTTGTAGTTAAATCGATTCTTTTCAAAACAGTCTCACTTCATGAACCCTGCGAAGACGACGTGCAATGCACAGCAAATTCGATCTGTACTTTTTATCGTAATGAAAGACAGTGTATCTGTAGTCCTGCAACTTTTCCAACTGACGGGAGATGTGAATTTGTAACCCAAAGAAGTAATTACGAAAAGTGGCTTTCATCTTAATGAACCATCTGTTTTAGGCTCGAAAACCGCACTCGAAATATACAAAATAACTATGATATTTGCTTCAACTTGCCTGGCTCTAATTCTACTTGTATTTCTTGGTTGCATTCTCCGAAAGTCATACTTTCATCGTCCTAGCAACCATTTACCACCCGATGCGAATCCTGCAGATGTTTTTACTATCTTTCCTGATATTCCAGGAGACGGAGTATTAAATAACTTATCACCTCCATATGAAAAGCCTCCAACGTACGATGAAACAATACGAAGTATTCAGAGCGAAATCGGATATCCACCTCCAGTCTATACTCGTGTTGATACCAGTACACCTTCCTCCGCATTCATTCTTGGTGATGCAAATTCTTCCTCCGCACTGCCATTTAGAAACCAACTTACACGGAGTGAGTCGAGTCCAAGTCAACCGTCAACGAGTAATAATCTGAACATTTCGAGAAACGCAACCAGGCAGCTTTCCACAGGTCATCAAAATATTGCTTTCACTGAGGAGTGATCAACAATCGTTTACTCGCAACGTTTAAAAAAGTAAATATTTTTGCTGTAAAAAGATGATACAATCACTTTAGTTAAACTTTTGTTCCCAGCAACACCGTAAATCAAATGTTTATCACTGTGTATAGAGTTCAGTTGATCACTTTGAAATTTATCAATACTGGAAATAATATTGTTATTTTTTAAAATGTGTGCACCAGAATACATTCCAGCAACCAAAAGCATCAATTCTTCACCAGAACCCAATAGTTTTATGTCCCAAATTCCACCGCCTTCGACTTTTATCGTTGAAGAACAAGTAAAGTGTAACACTATCAGAGAATTGTCCTCAGAATTTGATTTAAACGAAAAATTGTATATTCTAATGTGTTCATCGTAAGAACCAACATAAAGTTTTCCGTTACACTCTTTATCAACTATTTCAAAAGTTGCGTTTAATGCTGTAACACCACAATTTGCGTCACGATTCTTCACACTTATTTCATGTTCATTTGTACAGCAATTGAAGTTCATTACCCTGAGAATCGAGTCGTCAGAACCGATAAAAAGTAAGAGGTGTGTGTTTGACAAAGGAATTGCATAGGTCGACCAAATTGGAAAATCTTGTTGCAAGACTTTAATTGTCGATTGATGTTGCAATTCTTTGAAAATATTCAAAACACCGCATGAGTCACCAACAATCGTGAAGTTATTTGAGTGCGATACGCAGTGACATAAACAAGTCAAAAGCGATGAACTCGTGTCAACTCTTGAAAGAAGCGTTATTTGATTTTGTTTCAGAGAATACAGAGCCAAGCATCCATTTGAGTGTGCGACGTATATCTTTGTGCAATCCGCGTCGCAGAATAATTTCATGTCAAAAACACCACCGTCTTCACATTCGTGCTCGAACACCATTTGATCACTTTCGAAAAGCAACAGTGATCCTCGTCGTTTGTTTATTCTTTCAGAACATTCTTCATTTTCGATGAGTTCATAGGTACCAACGAGAAACGTAGCCTTTGTTTCATCGATCATTTCTGTGATACAAGGACTCAAATTAAGCTTTGTTGACGAAATCAAAGAATAATCGACGCGTTCGTTGGCCATGCTTACGAATCGTCAGTTACGGTTTAAGCGAACGTATTTTTAGTAAAGCCCCTTCAATGCGCATTTACAAATCGTAAACAGAAGAGTGAAAATGAGTGACGGCGAAATTGCTCCGGTTGCGAGTTCTTCAGGTGGAAAAGCAAATCCAATAGCAAAAAATGCTGAAAGACTACAGCGGCTGAAGAAACTTCACGCAAAAAGAGTAAGTTTGTTGTTGTCAATTGTCAAACGTTTTCATTTTCTTGATTTTTAGAACGAAGGCAGTCGAATGAACCATCAGGAGGTCGTTGAGGAATATAAGCGTAATCAGTTGCCTAAAAATTGGGCGAAGAAAAGAGAATGGATTGACAAGAAACTCGAGGATGAGAAACGTAAAGAAGAGGCGAAGGAACAGGGAGAAGATTACGAGCGAAAAATGTTACTCGAGATTCAAGCTGACGAAGCTGAGCGTTGGGAGCAGAAGAAAAACAGTAAAAAGAATCCAGAAACTGGTTTTTCTACTTACGAAGACGCAACAATTCGTGTTTACAATCGAAACATTAAAGCATACAAACCAAGTTTGGAGGAGTATGAGAAAGTGAAAGATGAAGTTGGTGATGAAGCATTCTACGCCGGCAGGGACACACTCCTTCACGGAATTCGAAAAGACTCAAAAGAAGCGGTTGACAGAATGGTTGAAGATTTAAATAAGCAAATTGAGAGAAAATGCAAACGTAGCCGAAGGAGAGCATTCGACGACGAAGCTGATATCGATTACATTAATGAAAGAAACATGAAATTTAATAAGAAATTGGAGCGATTTTATGGTCAGTACACAACTGAAATTAAGCAAAACCTCGAAAGAGGAACTGCTGTCTAATTTACATTTCCGTCATTATATAAATAAATAAATTAAATAATCCAGTCTTTAGTTCTCCAGAAAAGTGCGAAAAGCCCTTTTTGCGTTGTTATCGTAAGTCCTTCTTCTTCCGGCATATTTGTATATCGCGCAATCAAACTGCGAAAGCCTTTTCCTAGAGTGAGAAGATAATTGTTTCCGTTCGAAGTATTGGCACCTTTGACTTCCTCCTTCACGAACACCGGGACAATATTCCTAATTTCTTCCTCGTACGGTCGAAACACTGTTATTGGCCTCATTGTTGATGCTTCAACGACAATTAAACAACCACCAGTCGTACCAACATATAATTCATTTTCCATTACACTCATTGAACTTATTTGACACTTTCCAACTGTGTATCCAATTAATTAAAAATAAGTCCATAAAACATTATACTTACGAAGCAAATGTTCTTCGATGCTAATCGTTAACAGACTTTCTGAACAAGGTACAAGTTTAGAACAATCCAACCTTTTCAAACAAGCTCTGTTGTCAGTGTTCCATTGATACACAACACAACCTGAAGTGTTGGAAATAGTATAAGCTTAAAATACAAACTGCATTTATTACCTGTACACAAGTATGTCCACACATAACTATTATCACTAATTAAATCGAAGACATCCAATCTTTCAATGAGAGGAGTTTGTTTACGTTCGTTGTCATAAATACTCATCATTTCCTCAAATGTGACAACTTCTTTAACAGAAACTATTGCCAAGTTACCCTCTGCTTGACCGCACCACAGTTCGAAGAAATTTTTTCGTTCAACAGCAGTGAAGCACAAAAATGGCATTCCTTGATTAATAATCTCTTGAAGTTTTAACGAACTTTTATCACACAACCAAAGTCTCCCGTTTGAACTCAAAATTGCTGCTTTTTGATAATGTGACATGTAAACGATTGTTCGCACAGCCGTTGGTGTGTCGTCCTTAGGGTCGAGTCGAAAACTATTCAACTGTTTGTAATCTGATGCAGAATAAATGTGAACCATCGCTTTTGAATCACCCAACCATATTCCAGAATCAGGGACCACACAAATTGAAGTTACTATTAAATGTTTTAAATTAAGCAGTGATTTGTATTCCTGTACACCAAAACCGTTGCATACAAGTAAATCAGTTTGTTTTCCGAGTCTTGATATCCATATTTCAAATAATCCATTACTATTCTGACTGACACCGGTACTGAGCACTACTTGGTTGTCCGATAATAAAACTGCGTCTAGCATGTGTATAAACTCCGGAGCATTGGTAATTGATACTATTTGACTCATATTTGGACGATCTTTAGGCAACTGTGACCAACAAAGTGTCATTAAATCGAGAATATGTGAAGGATATAGAGTATTTTTCTGTGTGAGAGTCGGTCTTCCACCATCTAGTATGTGATCTTTGACGTTATCAAATCCTTCGAATGGTAAATGTTGACTGATTAACTCAAACATAAACATAGCAAAAGAAAAACAATCAACTTTTTCAGTGTATTCTTCTTCCCCATTGTACCGCATAATTTCTGGAGCCATGAACCCCTCAGTTCCTCCAAATCCTTTTGTTCCTGTCGGTAAACATGCTCGACTTATACCATAATCGGCTAACTTTACATCGACATTGGCCTCCAAATTTTCGTTGTTTTTGTAAGCGGATGGCATTTCCCAGACTAGAACATTTTCTGACTTCAAATCTCGATAAATAATCCTCTGTTGATGAAGATACTCCAATGCTTTGGCTACTTGTAAAAGCACTTTTTGTAAAATAACTGCATCAAACTTGACACCAGCTTTTCGATACTCTTTAATGATTATATCTAACGATCCTAATGGTGCCAAACGAAGAATTAACGATAAAGGGTTTGTACACACCCCAATTAATGGAACAATATGAGGATGTTTAAGCACCAAAAGTATGTTCAATTCTTGTCTGGCTATGCAATACGCTTTGCAGCAATATTGCATAGGATCTCTTTCCCACTTATTACAAGCCACTTTATATGCAACAGTGTCGGATAATCTTGCTTCTCTTCCAGGGTCCACAGGTTGCAACATTTTCATCGCCGCTTTAATCGGAGTTTCCACATCTTTCATTTTAATAGATGCTTCAAATACAAAACCGAAAGCTCCGCGACCCAACATTTTCCCTCGCGATATGTCCTCTGGATTTATAACGTACTGTTCACCTAAATCTGCGAATATTGTATCGGGAGCTAATCTTCTTAATTCCAGCGCACCATGAATTGGACAGTCAATTTTACTTTGTATTGCAGCTCTACAAACACAATCTTCCAAAATGAACGAAAACACGACTGTTCCTTCTTTTGGAATT
The DNA here is from genome assembly GCA_003675905.2 of Leptotrombidium deliense. Taxonomy (NCBI): domain Eukaryota; kingdom Metazoa; phylum Arthropoda; class Arachnida; order Trombidiformes; family Trombiculidae; genus Leptotrombidium; species Leptotrombidium deliense. The sequence goes on from NCKV01001214.1 coordinate 7,068, forward strand.
ATGAATTCACTTTTCGAAGAATTTACATCACTTATTTTACTGCATACGCTATCTTCGCTTATTCCACTGTCACAAGATTTCGTGTTATTCACAGATGTATCATTAATTGTCTCAACTGAAGCTGTCTTTGAATGTTCATCACGTTTTTCTGAAATGTAGTTTTCGGATGAATTAGGTTCAAATAAATTTCCAGCTGTTGTTGTTATACAACTATTTATACACTTTATACAAGGAACCAGTCTGGTAACGAGAAATTTGCCCTCAGACGTATGAATGAATCTTGTGCCTAACGACGGATACCAATCTTCTAAAAGTGTATCGATGTGTTCGACAGTAAGAGACAAAAGTTTTGCGATGCAGACTTGATTTGGTTCAAAAAATAATGACTTTTGAGTTTCATCGTCTGTGGTATATTCAATGTTTACCAACTGATTTGGTAAATAAATTTCAAGAATCGACGTTTTGTTTAGTTCAACATCTGTCCAAGATCCTTCTTGTTCAATTAAAAATTTGTACATTTGTGTGTAATCAAACGGCTTATTCACAACCGATGATAAAACTTCTTTCACTCGAAATATTTCGACATCGAAATGTTGTAAAGACATTCCAGTTTGCCAAAGTGTCCATTCAGCTTTGCGATTGCACAAAGTTATGACTGCAGGATCCGACTGCGCTTCCTTTGGAATGATAAAATACGAACGAATTATGTCCGTAATAAAATCATCAGCTAAAACTCTTGTCATTAGTCGTGACCAAAATCCACTTGGAAAATACGTCATTAAAAGAAGTCTATAAACAGCGAATATTGGTCGGTTAACAGATGAAATGTTAATTTGCTCATTCACAGACGATATGCTTTTGTTTGTAAATTGACTCGGAGAGAAAATTTCATCTGTGGAAGGAGTCATATATGAATTCCGAAGCGACCAAGCACGAGAGCGAACAGGTATCTACAAATAATAAAATTAAGTACTTGTTTGCACAATTTATGATGTACAGCCTAAGATATACGTCTGTGTTTTTTAAATGAAACGTTTTCCTCTGAATTTTTGAACAGTACGTGTGCAAATGTACAGTGCACACAAATAACTTTTGGAAAGTGTGTTTTACATACCCGTACATCACTACTCTTTTCCGTTTCATCCAAATGTTCTTCTTTAGGAAGCAAAGATGGAATAAGCAATGTGCGACTATCCCACGTTAAAGCAACTTCAAATTTGTTTAACAGACTAACGATATAATCTTTGGCATCGCTTGAAACACAATACGATTTAAAAACTTGTTTTAAATCATCGGTTTTCATGATTCCTGTAAATTAATATTTTTTGTTTTAAGCAACAATTTTTGTTCAATATATGATTACCTCTTTTAGCATAAGGATTAATTTCACGAATTGTTATCACATGTGCGAGCAAATCACAGAGCCATTGTGGATCCAAGAAATAAAGATCTTTAAGAGTAGCATCATCATAATGAAGAAGTACTCCGTTTTCGTGAAGGAACGTCGTTGCCTGATGCAACTCAGCTACATCACGAAATGATTTTCCGTATCTGTTGTGCATTTCTTCAGCAACTTTAGCTTTATATTTCTCCGCTCTCAAAACAGGATCTTTTCCCTGTACTCGTCTCTCTTCAATTAACCAACTGATCACATCTTCCAAAGCTAAATATGTTGCAGGGACTTTTTGCTCTAACAACCTTTCCTTGCTTCCTGGAGATCTAATCTCAAAAGCAGTATCATAAATGAGATTACAAAGCTTCTTTATATTGTGTTTTGTTTTTGTGCTAATTTCAATCGAGTCGACGACTCTAGGCAGTCCTATTTTGTCAGGATCAATCACATTTATAAATTTTTCACGAATCATTTGTTGCAAATCTTCAGTGTAAAAACGTGGAAAATATTCTCCCATTAAATCGTAATGAGTTCCGACAATAATCACATAAGAATTAGGGGCTCTAGCTTGAATGTTCACCAACCAACGGTGAATATTTTCAACTCCCTTTTCCCCATCAATCATTTTCCAAACGACCAGATAAAGTGATCTTTTCGTCAAAAAATACTGATGAGTTGCATAGTATTCCTTTTGACCCCCAAAATCCCAAGTACGAAATGAAACAGGTCCAAAAGATGTCTTTCCGCGACCCTTTTTCTCATATGTCCAATCAGATACATCAACGCCAACAGTAGACAATGTTACACCTTTTGGAGTTTTCAAGTGAACATTTTTATTTCCCCGCCGCTTTGCCCAATGTTCAGGAGGTCTCTTCTTATAGCTCCCAGTGCCTTCCTGTCTCAGCAATTCAAGTAATGATGTCTTTCCAATCCCCTGAACACCAACAAGCATCAGTTTCATTCTCGCGTAAGGTTTGGAACTGTTTCAAGAAGTTGTATTAAATAAAGTGCACAACTTTTAAAATACCTACTCTTCAAGTATAGATTTTAAGTATCCAATTATGTCCATCGTTTTACACTTTTTACTTTCAATCATACTGTTTAAAGGGTCGCTTAAACAGCATCCTTGTGTTTTCAGATTCCAAAGTCTCGCTAAAAGTCCCATTTGTGGAGGCAATCGATTAATATCAACATTTCCACTCAAGTTGATAACAGACAAATTAGACAATTCACAAATATTTTCAGGAACTTCACGAATTTGATTGTTACTAATGTCGAGCATGGAGACATTAGGAAAGCAAATTCTTTTCAACGAACGACAGTCTTTTGCGTTCCCTTCTGTGTGCTCACAATCTTCAAAATTAACGTGCGAATCGATGATGTCCAAAGATGAAAGTTTATTATGCGAAACGATTAAAGTTCTAAGATTATCCAAGCGAGAATGTTGTTTATGAATGCAATATTTATGACTTGAAGACCGAGAAGGCGACTTTAATACAGGATCATCGATTGCGCACGGATTATAACAGTTTTTGCAGTTTGAATCTGATTCGTTTGCAAAGTGCGTATCGAACCACGAGGATATTTGGTTGTGAGAAAGATCCAAGTGCTTCAGACTCGTCGGGTAAAGTTTCACGCATCCCATTCTTGAAAGACAATTGTAGCTAAAGTTCAATCTATTTAAATTAACAGCTAAGCAAGCTAAGTTACTAGGAATGGAAGTGAACCCATTGTGTGATAAATTCAGTAATTGTAATTTACAATGATGATTTTTCTCAAATTCTTCATCTAAAAATGATGTTGTGGTTACTTCAATGTTCGATGTCCAAAAATTTAAGTGCCGCACTTGATGTTGTTTTACATCATCATTTTTCACCGGAGTTTCAGATTCGTTGGACACCTCTGATTGCGATTCATCTTCGACCAAATCAATCAAAACTTCAAAGCTTGACAGATCTCTTTTAAGTGCTGACAGCGATATAAGACAACTGTCGTCGTTGTTCTTTGGCAAATCGCGTAATAAATTTAAGGATAAATTTAACTCTCTTAGTTTCGGAGATGTCCACATATTGTAAGGCAAGCATCTTAACTTATTATTTGACAGGTCAAGTATCTGCAACGATTGCAATTCAAAAAGAAAACCAGGAACAGTCTCTAATCTGTTGTCGTGCAAATAAATTTCCTCCAAACAACTACTTTTCCAGCTGCACAAACACGAAGAGTTCATATCACAGACATTTGTTGGATGATTGTTGAACGAGTCGATGACAGACTGCGGATCATTAATGCTCTCGATTGCATTCTGAGCCAAATTTAATATTCGTAAAGATGGCAGCTGCAAGACATGTAACGGAAACTGAGTTAACCTTTGATTTGAAAGGTCAAGCTTCGTGACTGTAGTCACAATAAGTGCGTTTGACGGTCCGCAGTCAACTTTTCGTTCGCATTGCTCTTCCATATTCCGTCAGACGAACTACTGACGTTTTGCGCATTCGTCTCTTAATTACGCATCGAATGTTAAACTTTTTCAAGTTCTAATAAACAGAACAGGGTATTGCGTCAAAGCGCCGAAACAATTGCGCCGAGTTACAAAGTTACAATTATTTAATAAATTAGACAAAAATGGAGGTAAAAATTATGAAGCATACAGATTTAATTTAATTTGAAATAAGAGTT